>NQLW01000266.1:151364-173343 GCA_002312845.1 Kalanchoe fedtschenkoi | reverse complement strand
ATGTACATTAATTAAATTATAAAACTGTAGCATTATTTTTTCCACCTTTTCATATTCAAACAAATAACTTCTTTAAATTGTTAATAACATTTTAAGATAAGAGGTAAGTTGCATGTATATTTACATAAAATAAGATATAAAATTATAACATGTGGTTAATATTTAAATAAAAATTAACAAAAATTACATCTTAATATATTATATATACTAAAGGACAAACTAAGGCGTCCAAATTTTTTTAATATTTTTGTGTGTGTTTACATGCATCACTATCAATAATTATACATTAATTCTTTTCATAGGCTATATTTATTAATCTAATTAAATCAATTTGATAACAAAAATATAAAGGTAAATTAATAGATTTGATACTTAAATTAAAATTTAAACTCATAATTACTGAAAGTGGATGATCTATGACATGTTATTTAGATTGCTATCCAAATCAAAACAGTTGTGACTTTTGTTCGGGGTGTATTATTTAGTCAAATAAAAATGTATTGTTATTTCAGAAACAATAAATCTCAAATAAATTTTTTTCCGTATGATTATACATTTAGATTATCATTTAGTCAAATAAAAATGTAATATTGTATTATTTTATATTCTATACGAAATAAATAATTAAAAATTATTATATAAATAATATACTATTAAATGTCTAAACAAAATATTTATTTTTTAAATAATATTATTAAAATATAAATAAATTATGATTAATGATCTTATATTTAATTTTGCTGATTGAATTATATTGTAAAATTAATATAGGTCTTGATATTCTTATTTTGCTTTCTCTATTTATCTTTTACCTTTTCATTTGATATAAATTAAAAATAATAATCTGTCACTTTAAGTTTTTTCCCACAACTCTATCAAAATGGTTTAATTTTTTTTTCTTTTTGAAATTTTCTCTGTCTGATTTTTCTCTTTTTTATACATTTACAAGGCAATTTCATAATAGAATTATCTTATTCATATTTTGTGATACTTTTACTTTCTTCAAATTTTATTTGAAGTGACTCTATTGTGTTTGTTTAGGAGTATGGACTTCTAGAGTATTTATAAATATCCATATAGTTTATTTGTAGATAGATAAATCGTAGTCATATGATTAAACTCATCTTCATCACTCATGGAGGATGTAGTTGCATATATAAGAGAAGTGACTCATTTACTTCAAACCATCCAAGAATTATTTACCTCTATATAATAAAATTTTATTATAATATAAGTTTATTATATTTTCAATTAAAGATATTAAAATAAATTTTGTCAAAAATTTAATATAACATATTATAATTATGAGATTATTTAAGAGTATTTATGATAATATAATAATTACTTTTAAAAGATATAATTGTATACATATTAAATGTAATAATTTGGTCAAACATCTCACTGACTCCCGATCGCTGAATTTTGGACAATCGTTGCACAGTATTTGAGACTTGTCAGTGATTCATCCAAGAAGTTGAGCGAACTTATAGTAGATTCATATAGTATTAAAAAATATTTATTTTTATGTTATTAATAAATTTAATTTTTAAAATAATATATATATTTTACTTTATGAGTATTAAAATGATATTAAGTTATAATAACACATATTAGTTAAGTAATATATAACATTATAATTTTAATATATAATATTTGCAATAAATAATTTAATAAAAAATTAAAATTAATAAAATTATTAACCGTTTTGATAATACTTAGGTATAATATATATTTTCACTAAAAGTTAGATAGAAACTTATAAAATATACCTTTATAAATAATTTATAAGTTAATGTAAGATTTAATGTTATTAAATTAAGATAACACATAATGTGATTAATCTACTCAATTTATTATGGTTTAATGATTAATTATTTATTTTATTTTATTTTTCTATTAAAATAAAACATCAAATTATTTTTCCATCAAACAAAAAAAATAATATATTAAATCAAAATAAAATCTAATACATGTTAAAATTAAAATAAAAAATTGAAAAATATCATAAGAAAAATTATTAATAAACGAACCACTTTACAGTTAACTTAAAAGCGTCATCTATTATCTTGTGGTGTTTCAACGACATTTATGAAAAATGACATATTTCTGGTTGAAAATAATATAGACAACATGATACATTTATAAGCAACATGTTTTTTATTAATGGTTTTAGATTAAATTGGACTGAGCTTTCAATAATTTGTTAAACTTAAAAGCATCCATTTTGAATTAATCTATACATTTTGAATCTGATATACACGACTCAATTGACAACCCTACACAGAACCATCCAATTCCTAAATCATATACGAAAATGGAACTGATAAGCATGGGCATAAAAGGTGTGATTCACGGGATCACGGGAGTAATTAGGTTCCTTAGTAAGATAATTTTGTTGATTAAGAGTTTAATTTCATCGTAAAAATTATTATATATGCTTAATACATGTTAGTCGGTAGATGCATATAGGAGAAATTGGTCGGGCCAAGAGTGTTACAATGTGCAGACAAAATATTTTAGAGTACGTTTTGTAGCTTAATTGTGGAGTTGTGCGATGCATGATATATTTAGTGGCTAATTATAGTTGCTGAATTAAAATTATTTTCAAAAGTAGAGACTCGTGTAGTGCTTCTTAGATTGAACATTCCAAGAGTTTTAGAGTATTTAAATCTATATAGTTTAGTAGAGCATTGCAGATAGAGTAATTATAGCATATGATCTTCATTATTCATGAAGCATGTTGTTGCATATATAAGAGAAGGGACTCAATTACTTCAAACCATCCAATAATTATTTACCTCTCTATAATAAAAGTTTATTGTAATACAAATTTATTATATCTTCAATTCAAGAACTTAAAATAAATTTTGTCAAAATTTAAGATAACATATTATATTTATGAAATTACTTAAGAATATTTATAATAATATAATAGTTATTTTTAAAAGATATAATTGTATACATATTACATATTATAATTTGGTCAGACATCTCGCCGACTCCCGATCGCTGAATTTCGGACAATCGAGACACAAATCTGAGACTTGTCAGTGATTCAGCCGAGAAATTATGAGCGACCTTATAGTATATACATATACTATTAAAATAACAATTATTTTTATATTATTAATAAGTTTACTGTCGAAAAAAAGATTCCAACTAGAGTAACATGCTTCGAGTAAAATTTTTTATGTGCATCTCGTACTAATGATTGCCTATTTGCACCAAAATTTCTCAATTGAGAGTCTGAGAAGTGCATATGAGTCGTCACATAATACCTTGAATGATCCAGCTGTAAAGTGGCAACAGACACTCGTCTTTTAAGTTTCAAAATTTTCAAAATTTGCGCTGGGATATGAGATTCATCACATTAATAGATATATTCATGAGATTAATAGACATGTTAATGAGTAATATAAATACCATTAACTTATTGGTAATTTTATGAAATGCATTTCACTCATTCGATCACACACAAACATTTTACATGACCATTTTGCAAATTCATTGTGCGGGAATAAAATTCTCGACATCAAATAAGTATACAAAGATTTATCTTAGCCTTCCGGCACCCTCATGCAATAAATTATCTACCTGCCAGCAGTCACTAGTCAGCATCGGACGCTGGAATCGGATCAAACAGTAGTTTCGACATAGTCACTTTAGTCTCCTTGTCCTGAATGCCGTGTCCGTCTCCATGCATATAGAAAAAGTGAGCTCCTTTCAACAAGTTCGGAATCCTTTCAACAGTTGAATGCGGCAACGTCTTGTTTTCCATAGCATACTTGTTCAGCTTCTTCCATTCTTCCCTCACCATGTCCTTTACATGGTTTCTGGCTGCTTCTTCCGATGCTCCGGTGTCATTCATGTAGCACTGGATAGCTTTCGGCACATCCCCTCTAGCCATCTCGTCCTGCATATGCACCCAAGTTTATAAAAAAAGAAGAAAAAAGTGTAGTTGTAAAATGAAGGGAATTCAAGTGGATCAAGTTTAGTTTCTGATCCTTTACCGATGAGGTTCCTAAATCATCTACAAGACGGCCTATGGTGCCTGCCGACTTCATGAAGTCTGAGTCATTTTCCAAGCATTTGAGCTCTTTCAGTGTCACTTGTTCCGTGTCGACCACATAAGAATGCATCGCACACAAAGGGACGGCCATTGTAATCCAAGCATTGCCCATATACTCGTCCAGTGTCGGCCTATGTCCTTTGTGGTACCACTGAGCTTCCGTCAAGTAGGCCCTTGCCTGATTGATCCACTAGCCAAAGATGGAAATAATTCCCATTTGTTCGTTCAGTCCCACATTAATAGTTGTTAAAGAGAGAATTTTGTTTTCTTAGAAAATATGTTTTTCAAAGTAACATTTTCTCTTGTTTCATTCCACTTTAATGATATTTCTTGACTGTCATAACTGCTATTGTGAACTACGGTTCTCAAAATTGAAGTATGCGAAATATAAACCAAGATTTTAGAAATAGAATTGAAAAGAAACCATGAAAAGGAAAAAAAAAATCTAGAAAACAAATATGGTACCATCATTTTTAAGTTTTCTACGACATTCAGCCCCTTCTCTTTGGGGATATCATCGGCCAATTCTTCGACGAACTTATTAAGCGCGAAGAAGCATTTTTTCATATAGGCCGGAAGTTGTTCCATGATAGTGGTATCCCATCTGCAGATATTAGTTATTGATCTCATCGTCAGAAATTCTTTTATAGAATTGTCCTTTTAGGTCTAAAACTTGGTTATGGCTAGAAATTAACCTTTCGAAAGCCAAGGTGAAAAGCTCAAGTTCCTCCAACGTGCCATACACGTCATAAATATCATCAACTGTCGAGACTATGGCAATGACCTTGGTGGATACCTCTCTGCAAGCCTGGTATTGAGGCTGAGGAGCAGCATATAAACCCCATATATATGATGCCACCAAACTATCTCTCGCGAAGCTCAAGTCTTTCCCGAAGTCCAGTTTCGTCCACCACCTACATACGTCTTCAATCAAAATCAATATGAATTAATTAGAGAAATCCTTAAGTAATAGAATGGTGACATGCCTTGACAGCTCTCTGAGTTCTTCTTTGTGTGATCCTTGGACTATGTTGAAATCCAGCTTCGCCAGCTGAAGCAAAACCGGCAACATTTTGGGGTTTTTCTCGTATGCTTCTTCAATAAACCATCTTGCTTCGGCTATAGACGGCCTCCAAAGCAGTGGCAACTCCAAAGAATGGGCCACCAAAACCTTAAGATAAGGATCTATAATATTGAGTTTAGGGAGATGAGTCTTAGTAAAGTCGAAAGCCTCTCCTAGGATGCCTTCTCCTTCTGCACCGTGGTATGAAGCCTCATATAGACTTATCATTCCCTTGATATCTTTCAAAAGACTCAGTTTGAATCTACCCGAATCAATGTCCATAAAACACTTGAAAATGTCTGCCAAAAAGAATTATATACGACACTTCGTCTCAGGTCTCAGCTATGGAAAAGCAAAATAGGAAAAAAAAAACAAAAAAGTATGTATCCGACTTTCATTTTGTTACCTTGAGTTACTGGATGACCATGTTGCCTGAGAAGCCTGAACGCAAGAGCTGCGGTATGCAAATCTGTTTGATTCCTGTGCTCACGTGTGATGCAGAATTTTCCATAAATCTCGTGCAGTAGGGTTTTGATCTCATTCTCAAAATGATATTCCAGCCCAAGACGCTGCAGGTCATCTACCACCTCAAGCTGTTCCGTCAGCTGTGACACGCCCCGCAGCACATTGCCAACTTGCTGCATCAACATCTCTGCTTGGATTTTGTACTTAACATCCTGCTCGAACGGACACACACAGAAAGTCAGAAAAAGCATTTTTATCTTGGCTTACATGTATCAATTTGAGAATCGAAGCACAGCAGTACACTTACTAAGTAATCATTTTTCATTGAGTTCTGGATGTAGTCATGATCGCAAACGCAGTTTTTATAATTCCCCGATCGTCGAACCACAGCGTCCATCTCGCCCTGGCTCTTGCACTGGGATACATCAACTTGCGACATTTTCGTAAAAGCAATGGACGAATCACTATCTTACTTCTATACTTATATTTGAGTCTACACAAACTATTTATAGAAGCAAAGAGAGTTTAAAAGCTGGATCAGTCCCTTACTATTTTGATTTTTGTTGTTTTTAGGATACAAGGGTCTTTATGGTTTTGAAACGATATCAATTTGGAGATTTTAAAAATAACATAAAAAAACTAAAATTTGAAATTCTTAAATCCTAAAAACTTAAAAAATTTGAATTACTAATATCATTAAACCCTAAAATCAAACAAAATTAATTTCACATTTTTAAATTGAAAATCAAACCATTTAGAAAGATCTGATTCTAGACCAATTTGATTTTTTTTGTTTCAGTACGGTCAAAAAGAAAAACCAAAAAATTGATTACTATATTTTCTTTCCATAGCGCTTAGTTAACCAATTTGAATCAACAATAAATTTATAAATTTGAAAAAATAATAAATGTTTCCATTATTTGTTATACAATTATTTGAAGTAATTTAAATTTTCAAAAAGCCATTTTACTTTTCCAATTGTTTTAATAATTCAAATTTTGGTTTGATCGCAATAAGCTATCAAAATCAAAGACAGAACCAATATTATTTTTATGTTTTTAGTTGATTTCGTAACAAATTATTATTCATCAAAATTGAATTTTTTAAACCAAACTAATTTGGTTTGATTCGATTAATTTTTTGGGACCGATTTATAAACTGTCCTAATTAGTAACTTGAACAAAAATATTACTGCTTATTCTACAAAATGATTTTGAAGTCAGTACACATTCCGTGTAACACTCTTCTACTAATCCATCACATCGTGAAACGACCATGACAGGACTAGCACTGTCCTTTGTGTTCCAAGATGTTACCAATTGTGAAACGACCACCACAAGACTGCACACCCAATCGTGAAAGTAAGCAATTATTTCTTTTCCTCTAACGCACGTTTTTTTATGATCAGGGATTGCACACTTTTTTTTACTATGCGCACCTCCATACCAACAGGCTCGAACTCATGATAGGCTGCTAGATATCACGGTGATATTGTCGGCCATAACTTTTGAAGTTTCTTTTGGTTCTTCTGTACCTTTTGAATTTTCAGTTTCTCAAGACTTCAGACTGTACAAAAGTGACATCTCTCCTTCTAATGACGTTCTTTTCTACTCATCCCAAAAAGGGCCCCATCTCATCCAAGCCATAGCCAATAAAGAAGTACTTCTTCTCTTTTCCCTCAAGCTTATCTCTCTCAGAATTTTGAACTTGCACAAAAGCTACACACAAGCAAAGACTTTTAAGTGATAGTCACCTCTCTTCCATGCCATTCATTTTCTGAAATTTTAAATCCAGTTGGAGTAGATGGTCGTCCTTTGTTTAATTATTGAATGTGCTGTTATTGTTATTGCTTTTATCCAAAATATATCATTAACTAACCCCTGCAAGCAATCTCATACTTTCGAACTCTTTCATAAGTGTTCTATTTACCCTCGTACTCTTTCATTCTTCTTATGAGATTCAGGAATAATTTTTTCCGTTCTATTTTATACTCTGCACAGTGTTTGAAAAATATTTGTTACTAGACTCTAAACCATCGTGTGATCTTAGGCACTTTATTTTCAAGCCGGTCTCGATCTCCAATTTATCTTTCCACTTGAATGACGTATTAAACACATCAGGCTTATTTTTCAAAGAATAAATTCATACTTTTCAAGTGACATCATCAATAAAATAAACAAAATAACAAGCTCCTCTGACTAACACACTTGATATGAGTCCATTAACATCTGAATGAATCAATACTAACCTTTTCAGCATCAGATTTCGGTCAAGCCTTTAAGAATGTCAATCTCTTCTACGTGCATAACAGACACAGCTCATAAGACTCCAGATTCACACTCTTCACCATTAGAATCTATCCTTAAGGAGCCAACATCTTCATTCCTTTTTCACTCATATGTACCCAAGTCTCGGGTGTCATATAATAGATGGCCTCATCCCATCTACAACTGGATAAGAGCATCATCTGGTTTATCTAGTGTGTAAAGTGTTCCAATTTTGTCTCCACATCAAGATACAACCATAATCTCCTTTAATACTTACCATTAGCCACTTTCAGTGATAACATGATACTCTTTCTTATCTAACTGACTCACTAAATAAGTATTCACTTGAGTAAGGGAGCATTTTTCACATCTTTCAGCATCCAGAATTCAGAATCCATATCTTTATAGGACTATAGCGCAGCAGACTAATTCATCTCATGTGACTCTAAATTTTTTGTATCTGCATTGATTACGTTATTTTGTGTCTTATTATTGTAACTTTGAAAATGATCCTTGAAGTGATCAGTCTTGCTGTAGTTCTAACATACAATGCTAGCTTCTGCACACTTTTTTCTTCCTATACTTATCTACCACATTTATTATGTTCTCTTTATAATTATTAATCTTTTCGCCCTCGAGCACTGATCGCAGCAATAATGATTTGGCCAAATGTCGGCAACAAATATCTCAACCAATAATCAGAAAGCGGATTCCTTCCTTAATAAAAAAAATGCGTGCAAAAAATAAAATTTGTAGATTATTACTGGTGATGAATAATTTTTTATTGATTATGATGAAAAAATAATTAATTTTGACATTTTAAGATAGTTTTTGATATTAAAGACGCATTGAAAATTGTTAAGTGACAAATAAAAATGGAAAAAAAAATTCGGTTAAGTGACATGTAAAAGAAGACAGAAAGAGTGGTAACTATTCATAACCATCTTTAAGGTAAGGAATTTACAAAAAAATAGCATAGTTATTATGTTAAGGAGCAGGAGCAGAGTCGAACGTGAGCTCTCTTCACGCCATGGTGAAGCTTTCACCACTTGGACTCCTAAATTATATTATTAAATATCAATTAACTTAAATATATTACATTTTGTCCCTCAATGAGACCAACGGCCGGTCTGACCGGTGAACCGTGAACCGGAGACATGACCTGTTCATCTTCTGATCCGATTTTAATAACTATAAAAAATAGTGTTCATGACACATCATCGAATACAATCACAAGTAGATTCTAACAAGTAAATTGAGTTGAATTTGTTTAGATACTTAATTTCATTCGGTCCTTAAATATTCTGTAACATATAAATCTCAAAATAAATTATTATTGAAAACAACACTAATACTCAAACTATCACTATGAGAGAGAGTGAAGATTGCCACAATGGCTACGAGATACCTGAAGACGGTATGATTCATGAATATGCAAATGAAAAAAATCTCAAGCCACTAAGTACTGTCATGTTAGGAATGAGTTGGGAATAAAAAAGAAATTTATTGTTGAGCAAAATTGTTAACTTAAATGATTAAACCTAACTAATGGCGAGAATGTTTCCGAACATGACAGACTGGGAGACATGTGGAATGAGTTGGGCCTAACTTAAATTTTTTATCCGGCTCACCTTGGGACCTCGGCAACCCGAAAACTCGACAACTCGGGGCCTCGCCTCAATTGGAGGGAGTGTTGACAAAAATAGTTGGGCCATGTTTCGATCATTGATTATTTTAGTCAGAAAATGTTCATTTGTGGTAGTGGAATGGAGGATTTACGAAAAAAATCATCCTCCCTTCAATGGTCATTTAATCCTTGATTTTCATTCCTATTCCACCATTATAAAAGGAGCCTTCCACTAGACATAAAAGACACATTCATGCACCAAGAAACAAAGCAAGGAATACAATTTCTCCATATATAGTTCTTGTAATTTTTGTCGAAATTCATGGCTATCAAGATAGCCACGAGTGAGCAATCCTCTCCTATTCCAAATAATATATGGATCTTGGAGTATTGTACTCTTATCTTCATCATATTTCAATTATAAAATTATTTTTTATTACATTTGCCATGTAGTCTCTTTTGTTTATTTATTAAAATGTCTTGTCTTAGGATTAACTTGTTAATATAATTAAATATAGAATATGTGTGATGAAGAATCTAGACTCTACCACCCTCGGTGGTCATGCTCTTAGCTAGTCAATGAAGGTGAGAATCAGAAGTGTTTAAGTGCATAACCCAGTTTTAGCTGATGGAGATGACAACTAAAGACGAGAAATCAGAGGTTGACATGACAATCAAAGACGAGAATCAGAAATTGTCATGAAACTCGAGTGATATTGTCAAGTCAGGATCATCTTACTCTCTATCCTATGGACATTTAGCCAATGAAAGCGATAATCATAGTTGCACTGATTTTTAGGATTGTTTTAGTCATTAAAGACTGGTAAGTGTGAGGGCGAGAATCAAGGTTACTGGGAAGGGATGAGCAGGACCCTCGACACCGTTACACATATTAAAAACTTTTGTATCTCAACCTTTCTACCAGTGTTGTGGGATGAAACAACATTGAAAAAGATTGTAATCTCTAGTCGTGTCAAGAAAATGCTTAAGAGATGGATATTGAAGGAGAAGTTCAAGTGATATAACTTATGCTCATAAATTTTTTAGTCGTTAACCATGGCGTAGTAAGTAAAATACTTTACAGAGTAGGAGTATGTGCTTTGGGTGAAGTAGCAACCTAAGAACGTTTCCCTCATTTTAATCATCCCCTAGCAGGTCAAATTTTTTATCGATAATTGAATATGTGTAGGTGGTAGTAATCTAATCGTTCAACTAAGCCACAACTCCTTACGCTCGACTCCGGGCATACTCAGTACAAATAATTTTTTATGAATATTTAACCCTTATTATCAGAAGATAAAAACATTACAGCATCACTTCCCATACATGACGAGGTAGTCATCCCCTATTATCTCGGTCCCAACATGAATGTAAATATATACTGTCTAAATATTTGGTATATGCCGCAAAATTTTGTTGCAGCGTCACTTCCCATGCACGTCAAGATAGTCGTCCCTTACTGGGCACAAATGAATTATCATCTTTTTGTTGATATATATAGTGGTGAATGATCGATATGTAGCCGCAAAATTTTTGGCCGGAGAAGTTTAACCATAAAGTTGTCGTAAATAGACCGGAAAAGTTGTCTGGTCATATTAGCCGCAATGTGTCTGGAAAAGATGCTCGAAAACTAGCTGCATACCTACCGTAAAAATTTATCGGCGGAAATTATAATCTTTTTTATCGGAAAGTTGGCCTAAAACCCACCAACATTTCTTTTCTGACAATTTTCTGAAAATATGTACGGCCATAAACACTAGGTTTTTTTCTGTAATGCTAGCCCCAGCAAACACCCCTAAATAGCTACATGGCACTAGGAAATTAAGAACGCCTTAAAAATGAAAAATAAGTCATAACCAACTAGTACCTTAGAAACGTTGTGTAAAATACATATCATAGGCAACGTTTCTTCTCATTAAATGTCGTTATTATTAAGGCATGGATGTTACACGCGTTTAGTAGCTACTAATATCGTCTAAATTTTTTACTTTATATAACACTTTTAGCTACTAAATACCGCGTATTCTGAAGTTCAAATACGACGCTTTGGGCATCAAACGACATCTAAACCCAATGCATAAAATGTCTGAAATGGTGCAGTTTTTTGTTTGCTCATTTTACGCAGTGACTTAAACCTTGAAGCGTCATGTATAACCAAAGTGTCATATCTGGCTCGAAATTGTAGTGAAGCCTACTTACAAAATTACTCATTTTTGTCTGGAAGTCTAGTTAGAAACTGGCCAAATAATAAATTTTCAACAAACTTTACGGTCTAACTCCGCTCAATGGGAAGGCTCATTCATAAGCTTTGTAGCCAGGTAGACTTTCAGCGGAATTTGCAGCCAGTTCGTGGCCACTTGTGCCAACCTCAAAAACGTCCTTTTTCCAATAAGCTTTCGGTCAGCTTCCAGCATGTTCAATCTTCCGTCAAAGCTTTGGTCAGTTTCCAGCATAACTATTCTCTGACTAGTTTTCTTATTTCACTACGGGTTCCGGCCTTTGAGATGTGTGTCTTGTGCCACCAAACCCGCCCCACTGAATCCATCGCTTAATTTGGTTCCAATTTTTTGTTCCAAAGTCGGCCAATATCTACATACTTCAATATTATTCTATCTCATTATATGTTCAATTGTACAAAATTTACATAGTGTAAATTGAGGAAAGGGTTGTTGTTTTGGCGGTACTTGATTCGATCACCAAGAGTCATTTATATCAAGTAATTTGTGATTTTAACATAATTTATTTTTTATGTGAATTTGATCCGTATTACATGTTTGGACCTTGAAATGTTTCAAAATTATAAATATTATAGTTTATGAAATACTTTCATCCATATATTATAATTACTAAAAATATCTTTGAATTCATATTATTAGAAAAAAAAATGTAAATTTGCCTACAATTGTCGGCTGTGTCACATTCTTGGCTTACTTCTGATTTGTTCCATGTATATAGTTTTTGACATGTCACCAAGCCTGTGGCTGACATGTAAGTGTGTGACTTGTGTGTGGTCATCTTTTGTCTTTCGTTCACCTTTGATCTGATTTTTGCAATTAAGTTAAAATAGTCTGTAAATATGAAAATTGATTAAAATATTAGTTCATAACCTCAAACATTCAAGAATCAAGTGAATTAATTAAGTGTAAAATATATCGAATAGTAACAACTTATCATAGTCCTCAAAAATTAAAGCAAATCTGATTAAAGTCTATGACTATTCAAAGATATCCTTTGACACGGATCATTTGATGATGCATGGTGAAGATAGTCTCCCTCCCTCGTGATTTGGATAGTCTTAATATATGCTTTCTCAGACAGTAACTATAATCCTTGTTGAGATGTCAAGTAAGCGGTGTCAAGACATTCCAAATGTAACTCGCGGGGAGTTGTAAATGAAGTATCAAAAATGCATGATAGTTGTTAGTAAAAGAGACTTCATGTTTTGAGAAGGTTGACGTTTTTTCAAAACATTTAGACTCCGCATGATCTTAATTAGATGTTGGCAGATAAATACGCATTAGGGGTGTTACACTGCGTTTTGAGCTGCTTCAAAGACTTGCTCTATATGGTGCCACCGTATAGCTTAGATCAAATTCAGGTGAAATATTTTTGGGACATTGAAGTTGCGAGATCTTTGAAGGTATTTTTTTTATCAAAGAAAATACATTTTAGACATATCGGGTGACTGTGGTTTTTCAGTCACTAAGCCTGCTTTCACACAGATGGAGAAGTGCATCACTTAATTCAGACGGATGCCTCTACTATGCCAGATCTGGATAAATTTCGCAGACTTGTTGGTAGATTGGTTTATTTGAGAGTCACAAGACCTGAAATTCATTACTACACATAAGCATTACAATGGCGCTTATCTGCTGTTTAAGACCGCGTTTTAAAAGAGGTGTCTAATTCACTGTCGTAGTAAGTCAAGAGTTCTAAGCGTCATTTACAATCAAACATTAGATGACGCTTGCACTCAAAAAATACCTCCTAATGTTTCACAACAGACAATGCTTCTTGATAAAGAGGACCGGTCTTAAATTTCGAAATAGATGATGTTTTTTATCCAGAAGTCGTATCGTCTTAAGTTTGAATCTCTATATGGCGCTTTCATTAATAATCGTCATCTTTTGACGAGATTTAATACGATGGTTTTGGTGACCAACCGCCATCTATTCTATTACTTTTTGTCATTATGTGTGACTTTACAAGGTGTTTTCTACCTAAAAGCTCATTATGAAATATTTTTGTAAATGGTAATTTTTCATTCCAAAACTGATGCGTCACGAATGTCGCATACGCAACAAGTCCGTTTACACTACCACCAACCGGCGGATGATAATTAACTTTCGCCGTCTTCTGATTTCAAATTTGGCTCTGAAGAGTAAGACTGATTTGTATATATAAATTTCATCTATAAACAACAGTTCCACTCAGAATCAAGCTTGAAATCTCGGAAGATGACGGATACACATACCTCATAATCATTTTTCATGGAGTTCTGGATGTAGTCATGATCCCACATGCAGTTGTGTAATTCCCAGATCGCCGAACCACAACATCAGTCTCACCCTGGCTCTTGGACTGGGCTACGTCAACTTTCTGCATTTTAAAAGCACTCGTAGGATCACTCCCTTACTTCCGTACCACATTTTAGTCTACACAAACTACTTATAGAACCAAAGGGATTTTAAAAGCTGGATCAATCCCTTACCAATACGCAGTTTTTTAATAATAAGTTCTATAGGCAAAGTAGTTGCTAATGATATTTTGTACATAAAAAATACTGTTAACTTCGTACATGTACAAAAAGGATGTACAAGTTAGAAAAACGAACAATTAAACGACACTATTTTGGATGATTTTTAGAAGTTTCAGATTATTTTTTTGTAATCTTTTAAAGTGTGTTTGGTTTAGGGAAAATGAGGAGGAATGGAAAATGAGAGGGAAAGTGAATTTCCATAGAATCCATCTATTTTTTTGTATGATTAGAAGTGAAAATTTCATAGAAAATTACTCAACACTCTTTATTTTGTTAAAAGCTTTCATCTACATTTCAACTAATTTTCTCTCCCCCAACTTTACTTAAAACGAACAAGAATTCATTTCTATTTTTTCTCAAATTTTGATATCTCTCAAATTTTTTCTAAACTAAGAGTTTTAGATTTTTAATATCAGGATATTTTTAAAACTCTCAAACCTTGAAACCTAAAATTCCTAAAAATTCTAAATCTTGAGAAACTAAAAATCTGAAATTCTAAAATATTTAAATATTTAAAATTTTGAAACTCAAAAAACCATTTAAAAGCAAATTTATTTAATTATTCAAATACCTATAATTTTATATTATTTATATTTTAAATTATTTACATTAAAAAATTAGTGCACGGTATTTTAAAAATAAAAAAGGACAGAAAAAGTATGTCGCTTCAGCGTATATTGATTCTCTCAAATATTAAAAAGTGTCATGATCGCAGTGCTTGAGATTCAAACTTGTGTCTCCTTTTCATTAAAATAATATAATAAATTGGATACCCTCTTTCATTGTTCTGGGCAGTGTTATAAAAGGCGTTAGGCGGTTCTAGGCGGTTGGCTTGGGGTCTAGCGACTAATCGGCTAGGCGGGGATTCGGCGGAAGTATTAATCGGATGATTAGACGGAGTTATATATATTAATAATTAATTATAAAATTATACCTATAAAATTGAATTTTATTTTAAAAAGAAAATATATAAAATAATTAGACGCTAGGCGCTAGGCGGGGAGTTTTTAAAACGCCCATAAACTAATCAGTCCCCTAGGCGGCTAAGGCGACCGCCTTTTAGAACAGACATTCTGGTGACTAGATGACATTGGTAATTGCATAATTAACTGGCATTTTTTTTATGTTACTTGATTGTAGTTTAACATTTTAGCGTATCCACCAAATGGGCCAAGTTGTATAGTTAAATTGTGATACCATACTCATCAATAATTAGGCTAATCCAAGTTCAAAATAATACTGCAATAAAACAAAATGCAAGCATACAAAGATCTGCATGCAAGTGGATTGGTTGGTGGTGGGTTGACCCTAAACATGCCAAGATCTGTATCTATTTTTTTTTATATTGGAAAATATTTTAATGAAAATTGTACTTATTAATAATACAGAGAGTTCCCTTCGGATTATTAATTCAAGGTCTTGTCATTTAACCCTTCACCTCTTCAGCGAGGGTTAGTTAAGAACACATCAGTTAACTGCGAGTCAGTTGTTTTGAAATTGAGATCAGCGGTACAACGATATTGCTCCTGTTAACTGCTCAGGTTTACTGTCTCTGTCCTCTTTTACATCTCATTTAATCGAATTTTTTTATCTATTTTTACTTGTCATTTAACAATTTTCAATACGTATTTAATGTCAACAACTACCTTAAAATATCAAACATTAATCACTTCATTATCATATTCAATAAAAAATACATTCTCCATCAGTAATCATCTACCAATTTTACTTTTTGCATGAATTTTTTTATAAAAACATCAACCACTCATTCATTAAATTTGTCCAACCGCTAGCATTAACTTCATCTTAATTTACTCAAATTAACCTTAAACGACATGTAATAGAGGACGGATGAAGTATAGGGTTACAACGATATTGTTTTGAAAATTAACCCAATAAAGTTTGTGTGTTAAACAAAAATAATATTTTCTCTACCGCCATTTCGACAGGCCCACTCGACAATGCAACATGGCTGCCAAGACATGAGATCCGATCCCGTGCTCAACGTACTTCCCAAAGTGATAAAATTTGTCATATATACTACAGTATACTTGTCTGCCCTAATTATTGGAAATTCTAAGTTATCTATTAAGGCAAAAGTCGCAAATTTTTGTGTACTCTGATACCTACTCCCTCGCACGATGTCGTTTTAATTTTAATCAAAACGACGTTGTTTCATATAATCTTTGCCTGCCTTCATTTCATATTTCACCAAAACGATATCGTTTTTTGTATTTAACAATAAAACGTGTTAAACCTCATTCTTCATCAGAAATGTCTCCATATTCACCAGAATTGCTTATATATTCATCAGAATTACTCCTATATTTATCATATTATTTTATGGTCTAAATTTATTTATTTTTGCTTCCATATTCATCAGAATTCATTGGATATTCACCAGAATTGCTTATATATTCACTAGAATTGCTCTTATATTTATCAGATTATTTTATGGTCTAAATTTATTTTTTTTGCTTCCATATTCATCATAATTCATTGGATATTCACCAGAATTGCTTATATATTCACCAGAACTGCTCCTATATTTATCAGATTATTTTTTGGTCTTTATTCATTATTTTTGCTTCCTTATTCATCAGAATTCATTGGATATTCACCAGAATTGCTTATATATTTACCAGAATTGGTCCTATATTTATCAGATTATTTTTTGGTCTTTATTCATTATTTTTGCTTCCATATTCATCAGAATTCATTGGATATTCACCAGAATTGCTTATATATTCACCAAAATTGATCCTATATTTATCAGATTATTTTTTGGTCTTTATTCATTATTTTTGCTTCCATATTCATCAGAAATGCTTCGATATTCACCAGAATTGCTGATGAATATGGAAGCAAAAATAATTAATTTAGACCCATAAAATAATCTGATAAATATAGGAACAATTCTGATGAATATCAAAGCAATTCTGGTGAATATCTTGTCAGTTCTGGTGAATATCCAATAAATTCTGGTGAATTGAATGCAAAGTATTGAAACAACGCAGTTTTGTACGAATGGTTCAACTCAAACACAAAACGACGTCGTTTTAAAATAAATCAAAACGACATCGTACGAGGGAGTACTTACTTCCGTACCACAAAAAAGTTACTCGGTCAAAAGTTGGTATACCTGGCCGCGCTTAATGTGCTTCCCAAAGTGATAAATTTTTTGTCATGTACTTTTCTGCCCTAATTATTGGGAATATTCATTTTTTAAAAAAAAAATCTTCCCCACTTCCCCTTATAATGTACGCGGAATATTCGCCACTCGAATAACATGGATATATTTACACGATTATTTTTATATTTTCATAAATCATAAAACTGATACAATTATTGAAAATCAAATTGAATCTCATTCATTAGAATGGGTAAATCTAACAAATATCATTATCTACAGTTTACATATTCAAATTAATTTTTATTTAATATATATATATATATAAAAATCAGACACTGGTGGAGAAGCACAAGCACACAACGCCTGACATCACATTACATGGGAATAGAATCAAAGAGTAGTTTGGACATGAGCTGTTTGGTCACTCCATCTTGGATTCCATGCCCATCTCCATGCTGATAGAAGCAATGAGCAGCTCTAGTCAAGTTGAACAGTCTCTCCACTGCCACTGCCGGCAGTATCCTCTCCTCCATTCTGAGCTGGTTCATCTTCTTCCATCCTTCCCTCACCAATTTTTCTACATGCTCGCGCGCGGCTTGTTCAGAAGCCCCAGTGTCATTCATGAAGCACTGGATTGCCTTGGGCGTGTCGCCCCTCGCCATCTCATCCTGCATCCAAAATATTACACTACAAACTGAGAATCACATCATTAATTAACGAGTTAAGATTCTGATGAAAATCACTGGTGTTACCGAGGAGGTTCCCAGATCATCACAGAGTCGAAAAGTGATGCATGACCATTTCAAGATCTCGGGGTGACTTTCCAAATACTGCACTTGCTTCTCGACTAGAGGTTTTGTATCGTAAATGTGACCGTGGAGTGACACTAAAGGGATCGATATGGTCAGCCATGCATTGCTCATATACTCATCCAGGGTCGGCTTATGCCCGCTGTGGAACCACCTCGCCTCCTTCAAGTAACTCCTCGTTAAAATGGCCCACTGAGACATGAACCAAAATCAGAACAGAAGATCGACTTCTATAAAACACATTAAATCAAGATCAGCTTCGTCAGTGAATTAAAGAGAGGCCATATGAATATGATACCGCTTTTTTAAGACTGGGTGTGACATCCGAACCCTTCTGGTTGAGTACATCATAAGCCATTTCATTCACACAGTTGTAGCAGGCCAGATAACATTTCTTCATATAGTGCGGAAGCTGCCTCATGCTGTCAATATCCCATCTGCGAACACCGAAGGATATTAGAAACAATTTTCAATTTTTTCACGACCACCGACGGTTTGTTTTTTCACGATCGACTAAGCATTTCTTCATATAGTGCGGAAGCTGCCTCATGCTGTCAATATCCCATCCTCTCTATTACATGTTGTTTAATATTAATTTGAGTAGATTAAAGTGAAATTAATGACAACGGTTGAACAAATTTAATGAGTGGGTGGTTGATATTTGTTTTTAAAAAAATTATACAAAAAAATAAAATTTGTAGATGATTACTGGTGAAGAATGAATTTTTTATTGATTATGATAATGAAGTGATTAATGTTTGACATTTTGAGTTGTTGATATTAAATACGCATTGCAAATTGTTAAGTGACAGGTAAAAATGAGAAAAAAATTCAGTTAAGTGACATGTAAAAAAGGATAGTGGAAGTAGCTTAAAACTTTTGGGTAGGACTATTTGATTGTTTTAACAGAACAAAATCAAATCGAACCAGAATATAATTGTATTAATCAGTTTTATATTTTCAAAATAAATCCAAAATTGAAAAACCGATTTAACAAATTCATATAATTCTTACTTAATTAATGATGATTTGAACTCATAAAAATTAGAGAGAGAAAAAAAGTAAATTTTTTTTGTGTATGTCATACAATTATTTATGAAATAGTGTAGTAATCAATTTTGACCTTCAAATAATAATTAAGTAGTAAAAAAATTCATATTACTTTTATGATTATTTTAATAATTCGAACTTCGATTCGATCGAAAAATAATCAAAATTGATAACTATCAAAACCAAATTATTTTGAATCTAATTGAATCAATTCGGTTTTCATTTTCGGACTGAAATATGAAGAGTCTGATCTTAGGTTCGAAACCTCTAGCGGCATCTAGCGTCACTGAGTGATTCTTCAGTGGAATGTAGGCCGTGCTTGAAAATGCACGTGGCATCTAGCATACCAAATTATTTGAAATTTTTTTATTTTTTAAATGCACGTGGCCGGTCGAAATGTGTGGGTAGTGTTTTGTTCGGAAAAATGGGTGATACGCTGACCTCTCAAAAGCATTTGTGATTAGCTCAGATTCCCCCGGAGTAGCATGTAAGTCGTACACATCATCAACGGTCGAGACTAACGCGATAATCTTGGCAAAAGCTGTCCTGGAAGCTGCATGTTGAGGTTCGGAGGACGCCATGATGCCCCACACGTACGATACCACCAGACAATCCCCAGCGAAGCTCAAGTCCTTGTCGAATCTCAGCTTCTTCCACCACCTACGAAACAGTGCATTATCCAAACCCAGTAAGATTTATGAGCTGAGCTAAAAGAGTGAAACGTGTTAATTAACCAACAAGGTGTTTTGGCCAGTAGTAGTGGGGCTTGTCTAACAAGTTGAAGATCATGGGTTCAAGTCCAGTTGGTACCGCATTTACGTTTAGATACGCTAAGGTATGCGTGAGCTGGTTCGCACTGAGTAGGGCGTACACTATATATCAAAGTGAAAACGTGTTAATTAACGTCAAGCTTGAAGCGACACATGTGGCTTGCCTGGATAAGTCACGGAGCTCTTCCCGGTACGTCGCCTGCACTATGTTGAAATCCAGCTTGGCAAACTGATGCAGGAGCGGAGACATGTTGGGTTTCTTCCCATAAGCTTCTTCTACATACCACCTCGCTTCTGTTCTCGCCGTCCTCCAATGCAGCGGCATGTCGAGAGCACGACTCAGTATTGCATCAAGATACGAATCTGCTGTCTGCTGCTTTGTGACTTCACGGAGGCTGGCAGTTGTGAAAGCCAGTGCTTCCTCCATGATGGCCTCGCCATCTGCAGACAAGTATGACGCTTCGTACAGGCTTACCAGCCCTCTGATATCTGCACACAGTCTCGACTCGAAGTTGCCAGTTCCATTCAGAAAATGTTTGAAAACATCTGCAGGTAAAAAAATTAATGAAGTCTCATCCAGAGAGCAATCTAGAAAGATTAACTGATGATGTAGCTAGGCATTACCTTGAGGGACAGCGTAGCTGTGCTGTCTGAAAAGCCTGAATGCAAGAGCCGTGACATGCAAATCTGCATCTCCCTGGTTCTCATCAAACACGTACATCTTGTAGTAGATTCTGTTCAGCGCAGATTTGATCTCTTTCTCGAAATGGTAAGCCACTCCCAGCCTCTGCAGATCATCAATCAGCTCAAGCTGCTCCGCCTGACCTGAAATGCATCCCAACAGGCCAACCACCTGCTGCTTCAGCTCCTCCATCTGCATCTTGAACTTCTCATCCTGCACAGAAAACAACCAGAAGCCATTAAAACAAGTAGCAAGACCTGCTTGATTAAAGTAGAGTGTCAGCATTACTAGTGACATATAAGTTATAACCACGTCTTGCTGACACTAACATTGTAATCATTCCGCATAGAAGACTGGATGTAGTCATAATCCCAAAGACAGTCTGTGTAATTCGCTGATCGTCTCGCCACGACTGGTTCAGCTGATGCGCCATTTTCGACACTGATCAACCGCACAGCTAGACACGGCTTCTTATGTCCCGGTATAACTTTACCCATGCAACTCAATCCAAATTCAGTTCTACTAGTACTACAAGTAAATGATGGAAAGAAAGGATTTGAAACTAGCAGCAAAACACTATCGATGGAGCCATTGCTCTCGGGTCAAGCAATACTGGTCAGTACCTATCAGCCTCAGAAGTGGTAACACTCATATATATATAAATATAGGCAGAGCACTGATGTTTACATGTTGTCATTTTTTAATTTTTCCGCAGTAGCGGCGGAACTAGAAATTTTAATTTGGGGGTATGAAAATTTTTTTTAAATTGAATGAGGTATAAAAATAAAAAATATAACATTTTTAAGTTTAATTGAGGGTATAAATTTTTTTTTTAAGCTGACTGGAGGTACAAAAATAAGAAATATCATATTTTTAAACTTAATTGGGGGTATAAAAATTAAAAATATGTTATTTTTACACTAAAATATGAACATTTGGTCGGAATTTGGGTGGACAGCTGTCCCTGCTGTCTACCCCTTGTATCCGCCCCTGATTATCAGTTATTTCTGGACAGCGCTGATAGATAGTAAGTTTATGACAAGGGCTAAGCATGATTACGGCTCAATAGTGAGTGCACTAACAAAAAAATGATTCAAACTGTAAAAACGTGATTGCCCATCAAAAATTATCAGTCATGAATTCCGGCTAATTAAGAAAAGAAAACAGTAAAATGTATATAAATTTTGACAAGGTTTGTCAGTGCGTCTTCGAAAACAAAGAGTAGATGCTTCGAAAACAAAGAGTAGATGCGTAAAATTCATTTATTATCACGCTTGCTCTGTAC
>NQLW01000266.1:134277-150485 GCA_002312845.1 Kalanchoe fedtschenkoi | reverse complement strand
TGAAGGACTATGAAGATGACAATCAAAAGTGGGAGTTACCAAAAGATTAGGATAGATTTTGTGTAGTATAAATAGATGTACATTTTTCTCAATAACAACAAAAAAGCTTTCTAGTTCATACACACTTGTTCTTTGATTTTGGCTACATTTGGTATCAAGAGTCTTGTTAAGCTCCTACGCGACAACAATGTCGGTTTCACCTCATGCTAGCGGCAACACGAGGTCACCAACAAGGCGGAGTCGTCATGGCTCGCCATCAGCCCCACCGCGATGAACGCGCACCACCACTAGGCGCGAGGTCCTAGTTGAGCGCGTTGTGAAGGAAGCGGCTGGGTCCGTTGTCTACCCCACGTTAACACGCACAAACTACACCTAATGGGCGTTGGTGATGAAGGTCAACTTCCAAGCGCAAGGTCTCTGAGAGGCCATTGATTCTGATGACGCGGATCACCGCGATGACCGTATGGCACTTTTAGCCATTCTCCGGGCCGTGCCGCAAGAGATGTGGTCGCACCTTGCAGTCAAGCGCACTGCGAAGGAGGCATGGGATGCCATTAGAATCATGCGTGTGGGTGATGATAGTGTTCGCGAGGCGAATGCAGAACAACCCCGGCGGGAGTTCGGCGACAACGTGTTCAATGAGGGAGAATCAATTGGCGACTTCACCAATCGCATCTCCGGTTTGGCAAGTAAGCTCCGCACCCTAGGCGATAACATCAAAGATGTTGAGGTAATTAAAAAAATGCTTCAAGTTGTACCAGATCAATTTACGCAAGTGGCTATTGCAATTGAGACGTTGCTCGATTTGAGGGATTTATCGATCGAGGAAGTGTCAGGCCGTTTCCGCGTTGTTGAGCAGCGGTACACGCGTGCCAACGTTGTCCGTAAGAAGGGCAACCACCTCTACCTCACTGAAGAGGAATGGCTCGCACGCCAGCGCAAACGCGAGCAGGAGAACTCGCGTGCAACCGGCGGTAAAAGTAGCAATAATTTTGCACGGCGTGGCAAGTCATCAGGCAACCATGGGAAAGGAACATCACGTGACACCAAAGACACTCAGTCCACCGGCGATAACAGCGAAGCCAACAAGAAGGATAAGTGCCACTATTGTGGCAAATTGGGTCACTGGGCCCATGACTGTCGAAAGAAGAAAAGGGATGAGACGCACCTTGCACAAGAAGGTGGCAACGATGATGAATCATCTTTACTGATTGCTCAGGTAGCATCACTTACGTCTTTCTCTGAGCACTCTTAGGTGCACGCCAAAAAGATGCATCATGAGCCAAGACGCATATGCAGTCAAGCTTTTAGAAAAGGCAGGGATGAGCGACTGCAGCAACGTCCAGATTCCAATGGAGCCTCGACTGAAATTAAGTAAGAACAGCTCAAATCCACCTACTGATCCCACACTCTATCGGAGCATAGTAGAAAGTCTGCGCTACTTGGTTCATACCCTGCCAGACATAAGCTTTACGGTGGGGTATGTTAGCAGGTTCATGGAAAATCCCACAACGGAGCACATGAGCGCCGTCAAACATATCCTTCGCTACATTGCCGGCACATTGCATTTCGGTCTACGTTACACCAAGGGAACTAGCAAGCTCAAACTCATGGGATACAGTGATGCAGATATGGCTGGGGACGTGGATGATTGCAAGAGCACCACTGACATCTTGTTCTGTATTGGTCGTGCACCTGTGTCATGGCAATCCAAGAAGCAACCGGTAGTGGCCCTCTCATATATCCTGCGAAGCTGAGTACATCGCTGCATCAGCATCAGCATGTCAAGGCTTATGGCTTGGACGTCTGGTTGGAAGCTTCTACGGGCTAGCTAGTGGCAGACGTCACCATTTTTGTTGATAATCAATCGACAATTCAACTGTGCAAGAAGCAAGCACGTCGAGACACGCTTCCACTTCATCTGCGAGTGTATCGAAAGTGGACAGGTCTCCATTCAAAAAATTCACACCGACGATCAGCTAGCAGACATTCTAACAAAACCACTTGGGCGAGTGAGATTTCAACAGCTACGCTCGAAGATCAGTGTCATTGACATTCTCATCAACTAGATTATGGGGGAGAATATTGTGATTAATTTAGTCAATTTAGAATAATGAAGGATATTGAAGGCCACAATGAAGAAGAAGGTTGAAAGACACATTGAAGGACCTTGAAGACCACAATGAAGAAGAAGATTGAAGGACACATTCAAGCTGGACCATGAAGGACTATGAAGATGACAATCAAGAGTGGGAGTTACCAAAAGACTATGATAGATTTTGTGTAGTATAAATAAATGTACATTTTTCTCAATAACAACAAAACAACAAAAAAGTTTTCTAGTTCATACACACTTGTTCTTTGATTTTGGCTAACAGATATATCTAGAGACTGAGGTGGATTTCAACAAATGGAAGGCTCAATCAGGAGTTATTAATCAAGGTGGACTAGCTATCGGCCTCTCTTCACGTCCAGCGCATCACACCCCAGCTCATCCTGCTAAGCTTGCTTGGGAGTCCTCACAGTAACCGATGAAGGCACCACTAGTAGGCTTTGGCTGCAATCCCTTAAGCTTTGAGCCATTAATGTTAGGCTTCTCGAGCCATTTTGTAGGTTTTGCGCAACCTCTATAGGCATTGCGCCACATCTCATGCAAAGCCTCCGGACCATTTTATTGCACTCAATAAATTACGTTTAAAAAAATATTATGTCATCAGAAAACGTTGTCTGAAGATGGGCGGGCGGGTGATCCTTTTTATTGATTGGTGTTGAAGTTTAGGATCTGACCATTGCCTTGCCGGTCCGAACAACAGTCATGCAATAATGTTCAATCACCGAATGATGCAACAATGAAAAATGAGACACAAACACGGCATGCCAGACATCCCATTACGAGGAGATGGGATCGAAGAGGAGATGCGACATGAGCTGTTTGGTCTCACGGTCCTGAACTCCATGCCCGTCCCCGTGCTGGTAAAAGCAATGACCTGCTCTCACCAAGTTCAGCAGCCTCTCAACCGCCGCTGTCGACAACGTCCTCTCCTCCATCACGCATTTGTTCAGCTTCTTCCACGCTTCCCTCACTAAACTCTCAACATGCTCGCGCGCAGCCTCTTCAGAAGCTCCAGTGTCATTCATGTAGCACTGTATCGCTTTTGGCGTGTCGCCCCTCGCCATCTCCGCCTGCATCCAGCTCAAGAAACTTTATTACTAGCAGGTTTAACTATAAATATATCTGATCAGCTTATTTTTAAGAAACAATTTATGGTGTTTACCGGAGAAGTTCCCAGATCATCCGATAGTCGAACAATGATGCACGCCCATTTTAAGATGTCAGGCAGACTTTCCAGATATTGGACTTGATCTCCATTTGTATCGAAAACATGCCCGTGTAGTAAGCACAAGGGGATTGATACGGAGAGCCACGCATTGCTCATATACTCATCCATGGTCGGCTTGTGTCCACTGTAAAACCATCTTGCTTCCTTCATGTAAACGCTCGATAGAAAATCTCCCACTGCGAAAAAACCGAAACGGTAAGACTTGCGCAACATCCTAGGTTAATTAGTTGTTGCGTTTAGTCGTCACAGAGGGCGAAAGAGATCTGGTACCGCGTTTTTAAGGCTGGGCGTGACGTCAAAGCCGGTCTCGTTGAGCACATCATAAGCCATTTGGTTCACGCAGTTGTAACACGCCAAGTAACATTTCTTCATATAGTGAGGAAGCTGTTTCATGGAGTCAATGTCCCATCTGTAAAGACAATGAAAAATCGGAAACTTTGAAGCTTTCACATCTGAGTTTACTCACTGATCAGGAAAGCTAATTAAATAGGAGAAGTAAGTGTGTTATGTGTCTGGTTGCAAACCCCTTGAAAGCGTCAGTGAAGAGCTCGTCTTCCTCCAGCGTGCCGTAAATGTCATAAACATCGTCCACCGTCGAAACTATCGCGATAATCTGAGTAAAAGCCTTCCTGCAAGCTTCATACTGAGGATCAGGAGATGCGATTAAGCCCCACAGATACGATACCACCAGACAATCTCTAGCAAAACTCAACCCCTCCTGGAATCCTAACTTCTTCCACCACCTTAAAAACACAGTTTAGAATAAAACCCATTAAGAGTTATGAGCTTGTCTGAACTAGAAGACTGACACGACTAATGCATAGCAGCATAATATATAAGTAATAACATGCCTGGACATGTCACGGAGCTCTTCCTGGTACATTGCCTGTACTAGGTTAAAGTCCAGCTTTGCGAACTGAAGCAGGAGCGGAGACATATCAGGTTTGTTCTCATACGCTTCTTCAACGTACCACCTTGCTTCGCACCTTGCTGCTCTCCAATACAACGGCATGTCTAAAGCACGGGCCTGTAATACATCAAGATACGACGTATCTGTCTTGCTCGTTTTGCTGAGAACGCCAGTTGTGAAAGTCCATGCCTCCTCCATGACGGCCTCGCCTTCTGTGGACAAGTAGGACGCTTCGTAAAGGCTTATCAGCCCTTTGATATCTGCGCAAAGGCTGGGCTTGAAACTGCCAGTGTCATCTAGAAAATGCTTGAATACATCTGCATGCATGATAATATGAAAACTCAAGAGACTCAGTGAAATTAAGCACAGGCAATCCTCCATAGGCATGCAGTAGTTGAACTACTCATACCTTGAGGGAAAGCATAGCCGTGTTGTCTGAAGATCCTGAATGCGAGAGCCGTCGCATGTAAATCTGTATTTGCCCAGTTCTCACTAGAAACGTAGCTCTTGCAGTAAACTCTGTTCAGCATACTTTTGATCTCTTTCTCGAAATGGTAAGCCACTCCAAGCCTCTGGAGATCATTGATCAGCTCAAGCTGCTCCGCCTGATCTGAAATGCATCCGAACAGGCCAACCACCTGTCGCTTCAGCTCCTCCACCTGCATTTTGAACTTCTCATCCTGCACAAAAACAACCAGAAGCCATCATTAAAACAAGTAGCAAGACCTGCTTGATTAAAGTAGAATCCGCATTATTAGTGACATATAAGTTATAACCACGTCTTACTAACACTAACATTGTAATCATTCCGCATAGAAGACTGGATGTAGTCATAATCCCAAAGACATTCTGTGTAATTCGCTGATCGTCTCGCCACGACTGGTTCAGCTGCGCCATTTTCGACACTGATGCACCGCACAGCTAAACACGGCTTCGTGTGTCCTGGCATAACTTTACCCATACAACTCAATCCAAATTCAGTTCTACTAGTACTACTACAAGTAAATGATGGAAAGAAAGGATTTGAAACTAGCAGCAAAACACTAGATGGAGCCATTGCTCTCGGGTCAAGCAATACTGGCCAGTACCTATCAGCCTCAGAAGTGGTAACACTCATATATATATATAAATATAGGCAGAGCATTGATGTTTACATGTTGTCATTTTTAAGTTTTCCGCCATTATCAGTTATTTCTGGACAGCACTGATAGATAATAAGTTTATGACAAGGGCTAAGCATGATTATGGCTCAACCGTGGGTGCACTAATAAAAAAATGATTCAAACTGTGAAAACGTGATCGCCCATCCAACCATGTCAGTAAAACTCTGTAAAAAGAATAGTTCATGGCATTTGAAAATTAAAATGACCTATCCAACCAGTACGTAACGAGTTTCTCAAACAGTCTTGAGACCAATCTGCTGGTTAAGATGTTTTCTACTACATTCCGGTGACCTGCATTTGCGAAGGCCGGCGCCAGAAATTATTCTTGCTGTACACAAATCTACTGACAGGGCATCCTCTTAATATTCAGATGAATTTAAAAGTAAGTTCGTGTTTGTATCATCCCATTTCATCATTTTCATAATCTATTTTGTTTTAATTTTGTTTTCATGCTTAATTCGTATTTACGAGAAAGCTTCAATGGAAATGACCTTACAAATAAAAACTTGACGAGATAATTCTAGTGTTTGACAAATAACATAATTAAGCAATTGTGACTGGCCTGGATCAATGAACTACAACTATCAGAATCAAGTAACTTTGTGACAGATAATTAACTTAACTTAATCAACGAGGTATTATTTGAGCAGCTAAACTTAATTAGTGATAGGATATCGACCTGAGTCGTTGTCGATCTACGATGCTGATACATCATATCACCAGCCAATTTAGGCTTTGTTTCTGAATTTGGAAAGAATTGAAGTGAAAGGATTTGGAAGGAGAGAAAAAGGAATGAGAGGAAAGGAAAAGTAAAAAAAAGGTGTTACCGAATTTAGGACAGATTTGAAGGGATAAGGAAAAATAAAAAATTGACCAACATACTCTTACATAATATTTTTCATGTTAATAAACAAAATTTTAATAAAGGGCAAATTGATAAATTTATGTTTCTACATCGCTTTCCCTCCAAATCCGTTCAATTTGGGCAGCAAAGAAATGGGGTATCACCGACCTTCTAGCTTCTTGTCCCCTCAACTAAGCTCCAATTCAGGCCATCGATGCGTCTGGATCTCTCGCATTAGCCCTCAGCTCCAGCGGATCCAATTCTACCCGGTTTTGGCCCCGCGCCTTAACCGATATCCCCATTGAGTTCTCCTTTAATCTGGGTCTGCGCCTCCGCATTTCTATGCTCCGAATACCTTCTTTGATCCATTATAAGGTTCTCGAATGCCCAAGATCACGCCCATTGTTGCTGTCCTTCACCGAAAAACCTTTCTCACAAGCTTCGCCTGCTTGCTCCTCTTCGATCCCTCCTTAGACAAATGACTCGGTCCCCCTTCGGTTCAGTTTAATTTACCTTTTGAAGTCTGTCTCGATAGGTTTGTTATTAATCATTGCCATCCTCTCGAATGAATTAGATCCAGTCCCCTTGCATGCTCAACGAACAAACATGCGTGCTTGCAAGACCTTAAGCCTTTAGAAATGTGACACCTAATCACCCAAAAAAAGTAAAGCTATTATAATAATGAAAGCAATAAAAAAAAGGAAGATCGTAAAATCCAAAAAGGATATAATCACTTGAAAGATGATAAATTTTCAGAATAAAGTTGGGGGACATCAAAGCAATATGCAAGTGTCGTTATTCAGCTAACAATTCTTACCATCTTTGTCTTTGTCTTTCATTCACCCCTACTACACCGTTCCTACAAAACCCTCTAGGAATATAAAAGAATATCACGAATCAAAGACAAAAGGGCCTTCGCAACTATGCAACACTAAACCTTCTACGAAACTGTAACTACAAGCTTAAGTTTTTATTTCACAATGAAGTTTCAACCCTGAACCCTAATATTCTCATCAATAATGTAAAAGCATGGAGAGGACAGGATCCAATCATGTAAAACATGGGACCCGTGAAGAGGATAGGAATCCAAATATCAGTAGGGCCAGATATGAATGAGCAGCCTAACATCCATGAGCAGATCCAAATATCTTGAAGGAGCACTGCGACTATCAATCTTGATTTTGTGCCCCCACTTCTAATTTTTCTATTTGGCATGATAGGCAAGTTGTGGATTATCTTACTGAGATTAGTGAAACGTGAACTTGTATAATATGTCAGTTCAAATTGCTGATTCCAGCACGTAGTGGAAAATCTTTATAATTTTCCCTAATTAGGTCACAAGTGGGATGCTAATCTTAAACTGCAACATGGTTTTAAAGAATTGCGGCAATCAGCAGAAAGCATTTTTACTAGCCATGTGAAGGAAGGTTATCTAATTAAAGAACTATGACCGACAAGACTATATGTTCTTTTAAGTCAAACTATATATTTATAGAGACTAAATATATATGGCTAAAATGAGTTGAGCTCAAATTACAATTTCAGTAATCTGTGACAGCTAAATCTTAATACTGAAGTCTGAAATGGAGCAGTAAATTAAAGGAAACCAGGAGGTGGAACTCAGAAAGCAACACCAGTCACCAATGGTACAGAAGCTGCCAAAAGGTTTCCACTGATCGCGCAAGATACAGGGAATCATGTTGAGATATGTCGGTAATGTAAGATCTGCTTTTTGAACTTCTCATCCTGCACAGAAAACAACCAGAAGCCATTAAAACAAGTAGCAAGATCTGCTTGATTAAAGTAGAGTCAGCATTATTAGTGACATATAAGTTATAACCACGTCTTGCTGACACTAACATTGTAATCATTCCGCATAGAAGACTGGATGTAGTCATAATCCCAAAGACAGTCTGTGTAATTCGCTGATCGTCTCACCACAACTGGTTCAGCTGCACCATTTTCGACACTGCTGCACCGCACAGCTAAACACGGCTTCTTATGTCCCGGTATAACTTTACCCATACAACTCAATCCAGATTCAGTTCTACTAGTACTACAAGTAAATGATGGAAAGAAAGGATTTGAAACTAGCAGCAAAACACTAGATGGAGCCATTGCTTTCGGGTCAAGCAATACTGGTCAGTACCTATCAGCTTCAGAAGTGGTAACACTCATACATATATATATATATATATATATATATATATATATGGGCAGAGCATTGATGTTTACAAGTTGTCATTTTTGAATTTTTCCGCCATTATCAGTCATTTCTGAACAGCACTGATAGATAACAAGTTTATGACAAGGGCTAAGCATGATTACGGCTCGATAGTGGGAGCACTAACAAAAAAATGATTCAAACTGTAAAAACGTGATTGCCCATCCAACATTATCAGTCATGAATTCCGGCTAATTAAGAAAAGAAAGCAGTAAAATGTATACAAAATTTAACAAGGTTTGTCAATCCGTCTTCGGAAAGAAAGAGTGAATATTGTCGTATTGAATTAGATTACAATTATCTTTGTATAAATTAATTAAAATATCTTTGCACCATATGGTGCCCCAAGCCCGTGCGCGTCTCCCTGACGTAGCAGATGTCCTCGCCTCGCTCCCGCTGTACCCGGACATCTAACCTTTTATCTCATATATGAATTAGACCAACAATCAACATCTAACCTTTGCCACAACTTGGGGTGTGTTTCTGCACAATTTTTTTTTTTCACAAAAAAAGAAATATTTTTATTAAATATAAATTACAACACACTTTTTACACGTGAATTCGGACAATTCCTGACTGTGTTGGAACAGAAAGAACGTGAGGCATTGAGCACGAGCTAGAAAGAGATCGGAGAAAGCGAATCACCTTGTCGGGTCCACAACCACGAGTAAATGTTTTTTAATATAAGAACCGATTGATTCAAACTGAATAAGTGACTGAGACTGACCTCCATTAAGAACATGTGGCACATTTCTCTCCACATCTTCATGAATATCAATCACCCCAAAAATGCTGAAAAAGGCACGACTGTACAGTGTCAAAGCCAAGTCCTGAACACCTACCTCCCTGTCACTCAAAGTGACCTCAAATAGTGCAAAGCATAGTTATCAGAACCGGACCGGACCGGTCGGTTCGACCGGTTGGACCGGGAACCGGACCTGGTACCGGTCCGATTCGAAATTAATACCGGGGTGCACACTGAACCGGAAAAAACCGGATAAATCGGTCGGTTTTTTACAAAATCGGTGAACCGGATCGGTCCGGTTGAGCCGGTTTAGTGTAATTAATGGTTTAATTAAGGTTTAATTGCATATCATTAATAGCCAAAAATTTATTTTATTAAAATGTTTGAGTTGGGATTCGAACCCAGCCCTTTGGGCTTCCATGCGAAAGTTTAACCACTAGACCGTCAAAATATTTTATGATTTATAGGATAACTAGTTGATTAAATGTGATATTTAATAATAATTACATTTAAATGAACCGGCGGTCGAACCGATTTGAGCCGCCGGTTCAACCGAAAAACCGGGAACCGGAGCCCTGACCGGTTCGGCCTCCGGTCCGGTTCTGATAACTATGGTGCAAAGCACCAGCATCATTCTCTGTTCATTCTACCACATGAGGATTCATGGCTTTCTCAAGAATGAATGAATTTATGTCCCAAAAGTGCTTCTCCCCTCTTATGTGTGTCCACAGCTTATGAGATCTAACGGGTGCCACAACCCTCATGGCTAAATATGTTCGCCAATCACTCAAAGTGCGCTCTCAAGTTGTCTAAAAACCACCATCCGTTCTCAGTTGCTTCTAGCACATCTTCATTCATTGTTTTCTCAAACTGGATCTTCTCAAAAACTTGAAAACATCAGCAAACATTTTTGTGCGTTATATGATGGCACTCTACTCAAAGCTTCACAGGAGCGGCACAAGGGAAAGCAGTAAACAGATTCCCGACAGATACTGTTACCAATAAGATCCAAATGGATACCTAACAACTAGCATTTAAATATGTCACTAAGCAATAATTCGGTTTCGAGCTTCTTTTCAATTCATGCATTATTATTGCCACAAATTGAGTATTTGATTAACAGAACACTAAGTGTAATGTGCGCAATTTTTAACTAAAGTTAATGCAACTTGCCACGTTTGGACTATTTCTGGCAACTTGGGATCATTTTTTATTGTTATCTTCACTAGATTAGTAGTGTAGCTGATGAACTAACCCTTTTAAATAGGGGGTACCTTCATTCCATAAAGTGTCAAGATCTGCATTTGCAACAAGATATCATCAGAAATCGTTTTTTATCATGTTCAAATCTAGTGATACGCTATTTATAAATAAAGAAAAAAAAAGTCAGTACATTCACTTTGTTATCTTGCCGACAGAGTAGGAGTTACCAAGCAATCAGTATTTACCAATTGCCAGCAAGCGTTCAATAAATAAATCGGTTATTTTTTGATTGAGGAACTTGATTCCAATAGATACTACTCTAAGCAAACTTGACAAATGGGATAGCAAAGTTGGTAAAATCAATGAGCTGCAATGCTAACCTGACTTGGCCAACCCGTGACTATTGCAATTCCCCGTTGGACATGTGCTGTATGATTTTTTATGTAAGCAGTAAGCCTTGGCCCGCCATAGTCACTAGTCACCGGAGAAAAGCATAAATAATTACAATAATGTAGGCAGAATATAGCACGGCACAAAATCTAATATGGAACTGATTGCTTGCTTAATCCAGAACATGAAATATCCACATCATGGACTGGATTTTCTTTACACCTTCAAAATGGAAAATATATCCTATACCATGAAACGTCAAAATTCACCAGTCGAACAAGTATCATTATATATATGCAGGCAATGGTTAAATTGATATCCTGACAGAAACAGGCTGCTGCTAAACCCTCCTACGTTCGCTTATTTGTAAAAGAACCACAGAGGACTAACCCTGAAATGGTATCACGGCCTAGTTATATACTAATTGATCCCCCAACAAGCGCATTGTTAATCAATACTGATATTCTATAAAAATGTGGAAGCCTTAGTTCGGATGGCAATGGAGTATAAAGAACTTTGAATGTCCCCTTTTGGGTTTCGATGTTCCATATCAAATTCAATCAATCAATCTCATGAAGATGTGCTCAACTGGTATCCTTGCACAGCATGCGCTCATGTTTCAATGATATCAATATGACCAGAGTTAATGATAATAAAAATTATTGAGATATATGATCAGTTGGTCAGGGTTCTAATTTTGGGATAACTACTCAATTGCTGTCAGTATATTTCTCAGCTTGAATTTCTTCAACATACATAATTTAAGTTTCTACTCCAGATTATAAGGCAAACATTCTTAGCTATTCTTTAATGAAACATACCTTCCTTTCTATCTCCCAGTCATCCTATTGCAGTGACTCATTGCTTTCTACCTTCCGTGATGGCCACCCCTTCTATGGACCAGCATGTCGTTTGTATGTCATCTGACATCAACCAATTTATAAGTGTTACCACAGTGCTATTTGTTGAAGTAATTGGTCGATCAAGTAACTCATTGCACCACTCCACAAACATCAAAACATTGATATTTGAGAGAAGGTTATTGTCCTATATGATCCATGCAGTCAAGTATAGGTATATACATAAAGTATATAGATAAATGGAACCTTGTGAAGCTTCAGCTTAATTCTTACCATCTGTAGCAATGTGCATTACACTTTCAGGCCCTGTATCTTCCCACAGTCTACCTTTATAAAGGGCTGCAAATCAGTAGTGAATGTGAGTGACCTTAATTGGACGAAAGAGAACAAACAATGAGCAACAAAATAGATGAGCATAACAAGTGAAAATACAACCTCAATCCTTATTCTTTAAATCAAGACATCACACGACTTCAACAGTCAAACAGCTGACCTGGATCACAGGTTTCATGAAAATTGAATTACTAGGGACAAAACCTGAAACCGGTGCCTTCAAATTACTTCTTCGCTCTCAATTATTAGATTTCCTGGTAACCAATTCATAACCTCAAGCATTGTATGAAAAAACCCATACCCATAAGGTCAAGAATGGGGTGCCGAAAATGATAATCTGCTATAGAAGCTGTGCGAAGACTAAAGACACCATATTGAAAGAATGTGTAACAATATAAAAACGCAGAAATTGAGTATGTATAAATGATCAAAGCATCAGAAGGGATGGCTTTCAATTCGCACAACAAAAAAGACTACTCTTGAGGAAGCAACTCCAGATGATAGTGAAAGTATTTATTAGACTTCCCAAGCTCTATTAGTTCCATGGCATCGTCAGTCCTCGACTCACTAACCAACTCATCTACCACCATTTGCAGCAGGTTTCTTGGCAACAGAACACAGTCCTTAATCAACCGCCTGCATAGGTTAAGGGCCATCTCGCTGTCACCTCTTTTACAAAGCAAGGGAATCATAATCGTATACGTCACTTTATCAGAAGTGATTCCACATTTCATCATCTCTCCATACCACCTCTTAGCTTCTTGTACGTTCTCCTCATCACGAAAGCCTTGCAACAGCGCATTGAAGGAATATACATCAGGCTTCAACCCCTTACTCTCCAATGTGGAAAATAACTCGATTGCATCAGCTGTTCTCCCCTCTGCAACCAACCCTCTTAACTTTGAGTTACAACTCCGAATATTAAGAGCAATATTCTTCTTTTCCATCAAGCCCTCTATTTTCTCCGTGTCACCAACTCTCCCGCTCTTACAAAAGGCCTCCATAAGCGTATTAAATGTTATCACATCAGCCTCAACTCCTGCCTTCTCCATCACATCAACAAACGATAAAGCCTCATCCAACGACCCCTTTTGGCAAAATGCCTTAACAATCGTGTTGTAAGTAACAATATCCGGTTTCACATTCAACTTAGCCGGTAACTCACGAATCAAATCCTCAATTTTATCAAACCTCTTACTCACAACGCAAGCGTCCAGCAGAGCATTAAGCGACAACACAGTCCGCTCACATTTCAGCTCCGGCATTTCATCAAACAGCTTCTGCGCATGATCAAACATCCCCGCTTTCCCATACAACAGCAAAAGCCGAACGGTAAAACCTTCACTACCGACCTCCGGATACCGCTTCTGGTGCTCGAGGATCTCCTCCACCAACGAAAGCTGCTCCCATTTAACCAACCGAGTGACGATCTTCTCATACGGGCTGAACCTCGCCCGGAACTTCTCCGACTCCGATTTCTTCTTGAACTTCGTGACTTCCCTTCTGAGCATCTTATCCCGTTCCGACATCGGACCGCGGTCAGCAGCCTCCGCTTCGTCGCGGACGACCGGAAAAGACTTCACAGGAAGGTTTTGCCCATGGCGGCGTGGCTTGCTGAGAACCGCGGAGCTGCGGATGGACTTGGTGGCGGCCGTCGCAGAACAAGATTTGCCGAAGAGGCCGCGCAGGCGTCCGTACACTGACGTCATGTTTCTCTCACGAGTCCGGAAGGTGTGTGAAATGAACTGTTTATTTTAGGGCTTCAGAGACTGCCAACTGAACCAAACGGTTGAGTACTGTACATGGTGTCACGGTATTCGTATTTCTTGCTCTTTCATACATTTTGGGATATTTAAAATCATACGTCATTCAGCCTTTTCAACGTCCGGGTTTCTTTAATGGCCCTTATCACACACTAATAAGTGACTCATGAGATGATCTTTATAAATAGTCACACATTACTCGATTAGGATATAAACTTATCCTCGTGGTCCTTTATGCTCATTATCCAAGGGTTAAAGGGGTCGTCGGATAGCTAGCCTCGACTAGAAACTCGTAACGCGTCGTCGGGTCTCGCCCCGTTTGCACGACATCCATGAGGTTGATGTTATGCGGAAGCGTGTAATATAACAAGTAAATTATTGAACAACTATTTGCAACGAATGGTTCCCAGGAAAGATTGGGGAGACACAACGGTCTACTTCAGAATATTCAATCTCCTAGACAGAACCACCCTTCAGAATATCCCCAGGTATTCCTAGACAGGATATTCCTATGCAATTAAAAGCACAATAACCACTAAATTATACTACCAAAAGGAAAGCTACTAAAACAATTATAAAAGCAAGAACACCAAATTTAACGAGGTTCAGCCAGTGGGGCCTACATCCTCGGACACCAACACAAAATTTATATTTCACTCAAGAAATATTACAGAGGGGGAAAGAGTATCCTTTAGCTTACTAGAAGATAGTAGCTTAGGATTGGTGTATTTTGGAAGGAAGGAGGGGGCCTCCTTATATATGGCCTTGGAGGGAGCCATAGCTTTCAACAATCACAATTCAAACAGCCCAAAGGATCTTTTCTGATGTGGAAGATCAGCTTTCGCCGCAACCACAGAGCATATAAAGGATACTCTTTCCCCCTCTGTAAGCTACTATCTTCTAGTAAGCTAAAGGATACTCTTTCCCCCTCTGTAATATTTCTTGAGTGAAATATAAATTTTGTGTTGGTGTCCGAGGATGTAGGCCCCACTGGCTGAACCTCGTTAAATTTGGTGTTCTTGCTTTTATAATTGTTTTAATAGCTTTCCTTTTGGTAGTATAATTTAGTGGTTATTGTGCTTTTAATTGCATAGGAATATCCTGTCTAGGAATACCTGGGGATATTCTGAAGGGTGGTTCTGTCTAGGAGATTGGATATTCTGAAGTAGACCGTTGTGTCTCCCCAATCTTTCCTGGGAACCATTCGTTGCAATTAGTTGTTCAATAATTTACTTGTTATATTACACGTTTCCGCATAACAGTTGACACCTCACGAAAATCTTCGAGGCTCGATAGACCTTCGAAGATCCGCCCTCATGTCTCACATGAGTTGGCCTCACTTAGGGTTCGTATCCGAGTACTTACCCCGGGGTGGCCGAACTCACCATCACTCCCTCCTTAAAGAGCTAATGGAGTTTTTCTCACTCTCACGGAATGAAACATCAATAATGTCTCTCCTTACATACTAACTCTTTAAGGGCAACCACTTATCTGATTTATGTGATCCACGTATCGTTAGACTCGTATTGAAGTCTAGTTTCATAATCCATGATCCGATTTGTCACTTGATCTCTCAAAGGTCTAATACTCAATAATTACAAAAATATCATTGAGGCTATGGAGAGGCCACAAACGGTGACTTCGAATCAAGATTTAAGCTCAAAAGAGAAATTAGATAAATGAGAACATAGTAGATCTTGTATTAATTTTTTGTTATCTATTTTTACTTATCTCTTAATAATTTTACAGTACATATTAATTATCTTCAAAAAAATAAATAAATAATTATTTCATCATAATAAAAAAAAATTATACATCATTAATAATACATTACATTTTACATGAAATTTTAAAAAATACATTAAATATATACATATTAAATTTTGTATAACAATTTATATTATTATCTTAGAGGTCGGATGGAGTATATTAAGAATACAAAATTTAATTTATAACAAATTATAAAATAGCAACTTACAAATTCAAATTTATATACTGAAGAAACTAGCAAAAACTAAGGCAAAGAGAAACTTCAGAATGAGAGATCAAAGTTCATTTTCATTTTATTGCTTGTTGGTACACAACACCAATGCAATACAAGAGCATTGTCAGCTGAGGAATAGCATTCGGCCACATTTCTCCGATGAGGGAGGACAGGAATACGCCTAAGGTAGCAAATCCGGTTGTTGTATGCATTCCATGAATGGTTACACGAGATGGGAGCTAAAAGCTGCATAGAAAGACCGATCTCAGCGCAGAGGTGCAACCAAATCTTGAGCATCATGAGTCAGATGGAGGTGGTGTTGGTGGTGGTGGCACTTTGAGTTTGTAGCGGTGGTGGGAATTTGACCTTGCCAAATGCACAATCTTCTTAGCTTCTTCAAGCTTGGATCCATCGACCAACTCATCCACTGCGGATTGCAGAAGGGGCT
>NQLW01000266.1:106535-132686 GCA_002312845.1 Kalanchoe fedtschenkoi | reverse complement strand
CAGGGGTGTGTAGAGGAGTTGACTAATCAGCTACAGGAAATGGAAGCAAAGGTATGTTCAGATGATGAAGAGAGGGAGTTTCAGGAAGGAGAGACTAGCCTGATGCAAGAGATAATCCAGACTCCCATACAGGTTCGGTTCCTAATGTTTATCACGGCTTCAATCAGGAGCTCTGAACAATGGGGCTTCTATTAACACTTTTTCTTGTTTCTAATGGGATCAGGCAGAAGTGGATCTGACTGTCATTAACCATTCGAAGCTATGGATGAAGCTGGTGTTCACAAACAGGAGAGGTGGGTTCACTCAACTGATGGAAGCCCTGAACTACCTTGGACTAGAGCCGACTGATGTAAGTCTCACCACCTCTGGAGGAGCAGTCCTCGTCTCATTATGTCTCGAGGTATAAGACCCGAAAACAGACTACCACACGCATATCATCTCTAACTGGCTAAATCAGAATTGAGAGACGCTTTTGTGCACTTTTGCAGGGTATCTACGGTCAAGACCTGGAAGTCAACAAAATCAGGGAACTGTTGCAGGATATAATAAGAAACATATAGAAATAGAATCATTCATATTTCTTTGTAATCATATTCAAAAACCTCACTAAGGCCCAGCAAGAACCACTCTTTATTCATTATTCACTAAGTCGAGCTTATTACCGAGCAGCTCCCTGGCTGTTCAAAATTACATTATTCACTTACGCTGCTTACCTTTAAAAACTATTTGCAAATTGTTGATGTACTTACAAGAAGGTAGAGTACGCTGGAATGCCACCAGCATACGGATTCGAGCTCCCGAATATAAAATCCGCAGCTGCTTTCCATTGGTCCTCATCTGCCTTTTCCTCCACCCAGCCATCACTAGACAGCACTGTCTTATTGCTCTTCTTGTTCAAACAAGGCAAGTAACCATATATGCCATCACAGAAACCTGGCGATTCGGAAATCTCTTCATACCCATTTGGGGCACCATCAGTCATTGATAGAGCTGTTTTCTTACCCTTCTTGCTCATGCAAGGCAGGTAACCATATAATCCGTCACAGAAGCCTGGAGATTCTGAACTCTCTCCATACCTGTTTGGAGCATCATCACTGACCATGGCCTTGTCATACTCACTGTAACCATAACAATGACCACCATGCTCCTCCCCAAATCCACCTCCGCCTCCTCCAACCACAACACCGCCGCCAAAATCAGCAGCAGCAGCAGCAACATGGGCGCCGTTTTCACTCAATCCATCATCTTCACTAAGATCATCCTCATCTCCACTCATCTCCAAATCAAAACTTCCATCACTCTCACTCCCACCACCATCGCTCTCACTACCGTCTTCAAACTTATCCACCGGCACGACCGCCTTACTTCCACTCGCCGCAGCCGGGACCTGAACTGGGACCGGCTCAGCCACCACCACCTCCCTCACTCCCGACTCCTTTCCAGACCGCGGATAGCAAATCGCATCCGAAGCAGGCAGCGCCTTCCCATAAACCGCCACAGGATCGTACCCGCCACTGTACGGCGTCGGATCGTAATCATCGTCTTCCGAACCACCACCCTCCCCATCCCCAGCCACAATCACCGCTTTCACGCGTCCGTCTTCCCACTCCACTCGCTTCGGCTCGTTGTAGCCAGCCGCAACCGAGTACGACGCAATCGGAAAACGTGCACTCGGATCTCCATGCCCGTAGTAACCGTAATCGTAAACATAATCGCAACCGTATCCGTTACTCGCCTCGTAGAAAGCGAATCCGTTGCCGTATCCGTACGGCTGCGGAACTAGGGTTTGCGGCGGCGCGTAGATGTACTGGTACTGGTAGTGCTGATGCTGATAGGGATTGTGATCGGCGTTGGGGTGGTGGTTGTAGTAGTAGTACGCCATTGACAGCCGATTGCAGCCGTGTGGAGCTGATCAACTCGAAAAGCCTTTATCCGATTGTTGAAGATAAAGCTGAAGACGACCGCCATTATTTGTGCGCAGAAGATCTTTTCGAGCATGTGCTGGTTTCGGGAAATGGAGACAAGGCGCGTGAGAGTGAGAGAGGAACCCCGCTGAGCGGATGAGGTTTGTTAACGGGCTGTTGTTTTTAATGGGCCGTGAAAGATGATAGACGGCCTAGTGCTAACCCTGGCCCATTGACTTTTGACATACCATGACAGGAAAGGTCACTTTTTTACACGGTCCATTACAATCCTTTCAATTTCATTAACAATCATAATATATAGTTTCATTACAATATATAGAAAAAATAAGAAAAATAAAATAATGATAAAAAATATACAAATACATGGTAAAAGAAACATTGAAATTCTTGTATGACTTGCTTATTAAATTATTCATTTTCTTATAATTGTTTTGTCGATTATATATCAGTATGCAATTACAGTAGGTGGGTTTTGTGAATATGTTAGCAACATTTTCTTGTGATGATCTAATTGAATGTTAAACATTTTCGAGATACTATTCATTTTACAATATGAAAATCGATTTTTGTACGACATGAAAGACTAAATTAGCTGACAACTAGGTAGCACCCAAATTAGTACATCAAAATTTAGGCGCTTGTCTCAGGAAAAATTATGAGCTCCTCCTGTAATGACTAGTTGGGACATTTGGAAGCGTCTAGTACTCTGATTCAATACTTGGTCAAAACATTTTGACATTTTTTCTAAAAGTCCAAGATATAAGATTAGTCCCAAAATAAATGGCATAATCCCCAGCAGAGCGTCTATCATCACAGGACACAACCTAATCTACATCTGAAAAGGCTCCTGGGAGATTTGATATAGATTTGTGAACTTAAACTTACTACAAGTGTAGCTCTGAGATACCTTAATATTCTTTTAACTGATGTCAATTGCATATCAATTGGACACAACATAAATTGTCAGACTTTATTCACAAAAAATGAGATGTTAGACCTAGTGAGCATCAAATATTGAAGACTTCCAACAGTATTCATGTATCTTGTTGTTTCTTAAAAATTAAAACTTTCACCATCTTCTGTGGACAAATTTTGAGCAGTTATCATAAGACTACTAACAATTTTACAATTTTTTATTTTGATTTTCTTCAACATTTCATATGTGTGTTTTGCTAAGTTAGAACTGGATCCTCTCCTTTTTGGTTTACTATCTGTCAAAAATGTAGTGCAAATTGTCAAGATTCTTCATTGTGATATATTCTCTTAATTAATCAGTAAGAATAGTTGGTGCTTGTGATTATGAGCTGGCCACAATAATATCATCAATGTAAATAAGAATGTAAGCTATGACATTCTTTGTTTTGGATAAAAAGAGAAGTGTCAGCCTTAGATATTTTGAATTCAGGTTGTTGTAGTTTGATGCTTAATCGAGAATATCAAGCATAAGGCACTTGTTTTAGGTCATAATTTGTCTACTTCAATTTGCACAAGTGCCTTTATTTATGTGGATCTCTCTGGAGGTAAATGTAGTTTTCTTTAGAAAATCATGCAGAAATGCATACTGAACATCAAGATGACTCATCTACCAGCCATATTTTTAGCTAAATGGAGAATTATTCAGCTACTAAAAGTGTCCACATAATCATAGCCATGCATTTTCTTAAATCTCTAGACTACTAATCTTGTTATGTACTTTTTCATTGTTTAATTTGAATTTTTTTACATGAAAATCCACTTATAGTCAATCACATTCACTTTTTATGAAGGAGATATCAGCTCCAAGGTACCATTTCTAGATAAAAACATCATACTCTATATCCATAGTCTAATTCTACTGAGGAAGTTAAAGTGATTATAATAATAACTTGGTCCTTGAGTTTAGATTCAGTTTCAATCTTTGTCATATACTCTTATCATTGGCTCTCTGTTGTATTTCACATATCATGTCTTGGTTCAGTAGATGATGGATCATGAAGACCGTGATCCATTATTTCTCCTAATAGTCTCAAGTTCAGAACTGTTTGTGAGAGACTGAACATCAGTGTCATTGTGTATGTTAGTTTCAACAGTAAGAAAATATATAGCATTCTCATATTGGTCATGAACAGACCGTGACTGCAAGATAAGTAAAAGAATAGCATATTCATCTAGTGATTGAGTGTTTTGTTCATTATCTGAGGATACAGACAAAGGAAACACATCATCATCAAAAATGACATTTTAATACTATATACTCTACCGATGGGAATGTGTAAGCACTTTTACCCTTTTTGTAGATCACTATAAGCGATAAACACTTATTTGATCTGAAAAAGAGTTTGTGTGAATTATAGGGACGATGATGAGGCAGCATGCTCAACCATAAGTTTTGATTATGTAGAAACTCTGTGTTGCACCAATAAGTTTTTCTAGAGGAGAAGAGAAATTTATGACACTTCTAGGTAATATTTTGATGATGAAACACTCAGTAAGGAACACATCTCCTCAAACAAGAATCGAGAGCAAGCAGAAATAGGACTGTTTCTAAAATAAGTCTCTGTTTAATTGTTGTAGTCTCATTTTGTTGATGGATGTGTGGACATGGAACTCTATGAGAAATTTCTATGTATTAGAAGAAGATGTTAAATTTTGATACTCTCCACACTAGTCAGCTTAAACTATCGAGATCTTCTTCTTATTTAGTATTCTCTGTACATGTTTCTGAAAACATGAAAAATGTTGAACACTACTATTTTGTGTTTTAAAATGAAGATCCATGTGAATCTATTGTAAGCAGTAAAATTAGCATAATATTGTTCTACTCCAACTAAAACTTCATTTAGACGCCATATATTAGACAAGAAAAATTCAAGAGGAATTGATGTTGTACTTCCTAAAAAATAAGACAATTGGTGACTCTTTGCCTGTGGACAAGCATCATACACATGTTATTTTCTAAAAGAATATGGAAGACTGAAGCGATTGATGGTACGCTGAATTATTTGAGAAGATGCATGATCCAGATGACAATGCCAAGAATCATGTTAAACACTAGTGCTCTGAAAAACTCCTTTGAAAACAACATCATCCAACTTGTGGAGCTCTCTTGACATTGTCCCTTAATGACAGCTTGCCTTGTGTCCCGATTCTAGATAAGAAAAATGTGGGATATAATTTAAATAATACATCATTGTCACATATGAACTTGCAACTAATAAGTGATACTTCATGATAGTTGGAACAAGCAGAACATCATTTAGATAGAGTAACTGCGATTGAAGTATGAAATGTGGATTGACCAATATGATTGTGCATACTTGACGATCCACTAACTGTAATAACCTGATATTTACCTTTGTACTTGTCCATGAATGAGAGCTTCTCCAGTTCATTAGAGAGATGAATCGTTACACTAGTATCAGCATACCACGATGTATTAACATTATAGCTTGAAGTTGATGCAGAGTTGACCAGTGTTCATCTCCATATTTCAAAGCTTAATAAAATATGTACCAGAACTTGATTGCATCATGTTCCGGCTTATCACAAATTTGGTATTTCACTGAATGTCTGAGTTGTTGGAGTTGGTATTGTAATCCATGTGCATCTGAAAATTTTCGCATTTGCGAACATCACCACTACCAAGGCCTCTTTTATAGTTGGTGTTGCGTACACGACCAGGGTAGCTTGAGGTGTAGTTGATGGAATGTTCCTCTATTTGAACCCTTATTTTTGATATTTGACGTACATCACATGATTAAGTAGATGCTCCAACAGTTCTCTCACCGTGATATGCTCGACGCAGATTGAGAGCGTGCTGACAACCGAGTCATCTGACTGATCTAGCCCAAAACACACATAGAAACAGAACTTGTCATTTTGAACCGGTTGGCCTATCATCATCGTCAGTGTATTTTAGAAATTTTTTATCTTGTTAAAGTCTTCTGTCACGAATTGAACTCCTTTCTTGAAGTTGAACAGTTTAATTCAGAGTTGCATCAATTTGGCGCGCGTTGCACCAGAAAAGCTTGCAGCCAAAGCATCCCATAGCTCGTGTGAGGTGTTATAGAGGATTACTTGATCAAATTTTCCCTTAGATAGTGAGGATAGTATAACTCCATGAATTGTCTGATCTTCAATATATCAGCTAATCATGTACTCCGAGTTGGGCTCCTGAATTGCGCCGTTAATCACTATTTTTGTGACAAAAGTGATTGCGCTTTGATCTCCCATCTGCAATTCTTAGGAAGTTGTTGCCTTGAATATACGGTAGGAACCGACTCGTCAAACTATATAATTATCTTTGGTGAGTTTGATAGTTATGAGGTGGACGAAAGATGGTACCTGTCAGTTGATGATAACAAGACACCGACATTGATCAGGACAAAATGAACTCGATGGATCCTGTCATAGCTATGAATATGGCTATAATCGTGTATCTTTGACTCTTGATACCTTGAAGAAAATGAGATAGGTTATGGTCTTCAATTAGCGCACCACAATCGATAACCATACTTACACTATATAGTATGTTGCTGCATGAAAATTCAAAAATAGCCATTACTAAACTTTAATGGCTGAACATTACTCGATTTAAACAACCATTACTATTTTACTATTCTTCAGCACATGTTACCATCTAATTATTTCCCAATTTTTTACTATCACACATACATTTATAACGTTGTGGATTGAAATTTTGGCCTAAATTGAAATTCAACCACTGATTATTACCGAACAAGTACATTCCCATTGCCACCAATGATGATGTTGGCCATTGGCTTGAGTATTGATGTTCCATTTTTAAGGTCATGGGTTTAAACTTTTGAGATATTTGCCGAAGTGTAACACAGCCAACTATTGAATTATTTCTTTTTTCTGTTTTTTTCTGTTTTTACCAATATTTTGTTCAGCCACGGCATTAATATTTAGGAAAAAAAATCTAAAAGAATTTTTGAACTATCATTATTTACCTAATTACGGTCAGAACTATCTAAATGTTTGAAAATGGGCAAAAAAAATTTTAAACTTATATTTTATATTAAAATTTACAGTTGCATTCTTTAACAAATAATACTATATGACTTATATCTTATGCTAAAATATATTTTTTGTCGTCAAATTAAATAATATAATTTTGTTTACACATAGAAACTCATAAATTTCATATTAAACCGGCTCTAATATTGAACAAATTTAATAAGATCAATTGTATTTAATGTATCAAACCCAATGTGACATTTTAAATTAGTGAAATTTTTTTTTTTGCCTTTTTGGATATTTAGATCATTCTGACCGTAATTGGATAAATGATGATAGTTTAGTACCCCATTTAGAATTTTTCCCTAATATGTATTCATGGTCATTCAACATTTGAAGTCTTTCACATATACTTTCAAACAAATTTGACCTAAAATTTACCATGCTAGTCACAGGTTTCTTTTTAGCTTTTTCCTAATTTATTTTTCAAACTCTCCTTTCTTCAAATTTAGTTATGGTTATTTTTTTATTTTCGATTCTATCCAACTTAAACAAAACCCCGCTTGTAAACCGTGGTTTTTTTAATAAACCCGCGGTTTTGTTTTTGCAAAATCACTAAAATGAAACTGCGATTTTCTTGACAAAGTGTAGTGTTAGAAGACATCAAAACCGCAGTAGCAAACCACGGTTTTCCTTGAAAAAACTACATTTTTATTTTATATAAAATTACCGGTTTGAAACAGCGATTTTATTAAGAAAAACCGTGATTTTTTTCAAGTAGAATAGAAACGAAAATAAAAAAAAATGAAGAGTAAAAAGGATAACAAAACTAGAAGAAATGGGACTTTACAACTTGTTTTTCCTGAATGGAAAAAGAACAGTTTCTATCTTCAGAACATCCGGGTGGTTAATTGGACCTTGATCAAGACCACGGCAGACCCACACCAGCCCATTTGGCATTTATTGGCTTTCAAGTTTGAACTCAGCTGTTCGTAACAGGAGGGTCTGTTTTGCTGAGTGAATTTGACAGCAGAGAATCATCGTGCTGTTGTAGTTTTTTGTGGCATCACTCATGCCTAGGCAATCTTGTGTTTCAAGTTCGAACAGCAATCACCTCCTTTCTGCACTTCAAACAGTTCTGAAAGGCCTTTAAGGAGGCAGGAGCTCAACAATGGCAGGAGATGGACACAGACACATTCAGAGTGATTAAATCTCATCTTCACTCAAAACACTGGAAGTAAATACAGCTGAAAATATGCAGCTAACAGTATGGACAAACAATATAAGTATTTAGACAAGTAGATGTTTTGCTTTTTATTTTGACTTGAATTTGAAATCTTCAACTTCTTGGGATGGAGCCCTGTGAAAGAAATCTGCAGGAATGGATACCCCAAAATGGCGGTGGTGTGGTGTGTGGTTTAGTCGGATCCCGTGAGCTTCTTGGCGAAGCCAGCGATGTATTTACCCTGGTGGAAGGCCTGCTCCAGCTCCAGCGCAGAAGGCTGTCTGGTGCCGTCGCCAGCATAGGTCCCAGCGCCGTAGGGGCTTCCACCCTTGACGCTCTCCATCTCGAACATTCCAGCCCCGAACGTGTACCCGATCGGGACGAAGATCATGCCGTGGTGAACCAGCTGCGTTATGGCCGTGAGACTGATACACAAAAAACCGGAAACAAATAATAATAGGTCAGCATGATGTAAGGTCTGCGCATCTTTGATCTTGAATTCGTCAGGTCTAGATGTGAAAACTTACGCTGTGGTCTCCTGGCCGCCCCCTTGCGACCCGGTGCTGTAGAAGATCCCGGCGGGCTTACCGGCCAGCTGCTGGGTTCTCCACAGGCCTCCGGTGGCGTCGAGAAAGGCCTTGAATTGAGCAGCCATCATACCGAATCTAGTCGGGAAGCCAAAGATCAGCCCATCAGCCTCGGCCAGCTCGTTCGGAGTGATGATAGGGACGTCGCTCTTCGGCGGCGCCCCCATCTTTCCCAGCACCTCTTCCGGGAGCGTCTCGGGAACCTGCCACAGCTTGGCCTCCACTCCCTCAACAGATGCCGCTCCTTTCTTGATTTCCTCAGCCAGCGTAGCGACGTGGCCGTACATGGAGTAGTAGCTGCATTAGCAACAGGACATCAGTACTTTCAGCTAAACGATTTGAAGAACCAGGTCTGCAGCAGCTCGGCTAACTACATATCCAGATCCAGCAAGAGTTCAACCATTTGAACGATCACATTCTTAAACTTCTACATCTACCTTAACATGGTCCCATTAGTCCGATTTTTCAAGAGCTTCCAAGAATGTCTCCGTGACAAACAAAGGAAGCCCAGACAGCATCTGAGGTTGAGCTCAGAGGGTAATAATACACACGAAATACACAATCCTGCATACATGTCTGGACTTCAAATCCCTAAAATTCATAGCTGCTAATTAAGCAGGTTGCAGCTGATAAATCTTGCAAACATGTCTACCAACACACGCTAGGACGCTGGATGCTCCATTTCCCATCAATCTGAAATCTACTGGTCAGAGAGAAGCGTGGCACAGGAGATGCCACAACAGCCCCCAGACGCAGCTCAATCAATCCGATCTCAAAATGCCTATTTCTTACCCCAGAAGTGAACTCTGGATAATCTCACCACCAGACCCAAAACCTAAACAACATTCGAATCAACCAAATCCACCCAAAATCCATCAATTGGTCAACCCAATTACGCAAATCCGAACACCCACAAACGAAATCAGTACAGTAAGCGCAAAATCAAAACCCCAGAAACAAAAGCCACTTACACAATGTAAACCTTGGTCGCCATTGGTGGGAAGATCGCTCCTTTCTGTACGCCGGGCTGCTTTCAGAACGAGGGTTTTGGTTGGTCCGGAAGATGAATGGCTCGTCAATCCAGTGGCCGAATTTTTATAGTGGCAGGCAGAGGCGGGGTCAACATTGGTATTATAAATTACGAAAATTGAAAAATAAAAATTGAAAATTTGAGTCGGTAATTGCTGGGATCATGAATTTGTTCAAAAGGGGGATTTGATGTCACGCTTAATCATCATTTTTTTCTTCTTCTTCAATTTTTCTGTAAGATTTCTTGAATTCGCTTTCCATGTTATCTCTGAGCTGGCTTGATTGGGCTTTATCATTGTAAAGCTTAACCTACCGTGGAAGCTTCTCAGGTCAAAACCCCACCAAACATGAACATGGAGGCCAGAACGACACCGTGTTTTTGGTGCTCCTAGTTTACACAATTTTTATTTCAATTGGGAATAAAATCTGGAGTGCCACCATTTTTCTTTTTCAAAAAATTGAACGATTTTATAAAATAAAAATTACAATTTCACTCTCAAATTAATATTATTATAAAAATAAATGTATGCACGAAAACTATATTATTTGATCATGAAATTAAATGATATTGTTTCGTTCATTTAAACAAAATTTCATACTGAATGAATTATAATTCTTAATAAATTTAATAAAATCATTTTATTTAATAAATAAACTTAATTGATCTTGAACAATCATAATTGAGAAAGTGGTGACAGTAAAAAAAATTATTTTAATTTTTTTTGTTATTTCTTGATGGATCTACAAGTTAAATTTTGTTGTATTACATAAATTTTAAAGTTCACTTTATTAATAATTGGTCTATGCTAAAATGAAAAAAAAATAGAATTAACAATACTTTAATTAAGCTAAAATAGGGAGACATGTTCTTAAATTAACAATATTTGAATCACCCCACATTGCGACCAGGCTTATTTTTACAATATTCCAAATAACAAATTGATTTGTATAAAAAAATTTATAATTTTAATTTATTTAATTTGACAGCACCTCTTGTCAGCATAACAAATTCATCTTAGTGGCTTCAACTTCTAGTAATACTCACTATGTGCTATTAATAAAACTTCCATCCAATATTTTTTAGATGAATGTTTGTAAATCTTGCTAGTCAAGCATAACAATATGGTTGACTGGCTGAGGTTAACTGGTAGAAACATGTGACATGTTGTAATGGATAAAAAGCTGGAGAATAAGGTTGCAGGAATGAGAATTTAAGATAAGGGCTAGCCTGCATTTGACTTTCAAATAACAATTCAATTCAAGAATCCCATTCCAACCTAAGAATTGAAACTTGACCAGATAGTTTGATTTTGATATTTATATGTTTTTTGTGTGACACAATGTTAAGGTAAGCAATACATCACTACCTTAAATTAAACACTTTCAAGTGGAGCTAATCCCGTGGCTTATCTAACTTAAATACAAGTTTTGTGATGGGTAAAAAAATTTATAGCGGTAAAAGTAAATTTATTTAATTAAAAAAATTGATTAAAAATACATTTAGGGAAAGGGGTAATATGAAATACTGATGCATGAATAAATCAATAATATGAAACACATGGAGAGTAAGATATTATAACAAATATTTTTTGTAACATGTTTGATTGAAAATAAATTAATAATGCTGAGGATCGGAATTGTATTTTAAATTCGTATATTATGTCTCTCTAAAATGAATGAAAATATTATCTTCCTACTATTAATACATTTTATTTTAAAATTAACTACGCACAAATGTGTAAATTTTTTATTGAGGGGAACATTACTTGTTTCTATTGATAAATCTGAGGAAATTTCAACACTTCCAATAAAACATACCTTAAATTTTGCTGTCGAGTTGAGGTGAAATCAACAAAATGTTTGATTTTTTATCATCGGTCAGATCGATTAGTTTGATCGGTTCAATCGCCAATATGATTAGGATATAAGTTTATTTAGTATTTTAATGCGTCATTTACAACATAACTATTTACAAACATGGTTAAATAGTCATAACATACCAACTAGTGACTTGGTTTATTCTATTTTTCAAAAAAAAAAATTGTTATATATGTATTATGCCACTTCTTTCGTATAATATTTCGGTGGATACATTTTTTGAGCTTAATTTTCGCACTCCTCTACGTTGATTTCACTTTTTTTTTTACGGATTGAGCTAATTTTTATTGGTAATAAATTAATTTTGCCAAAATTAATTTTGATTTAGCAGTACATTTGATATTAAACCGGATTTCATTTAAACCTACCAATGCAGTCCGAATTGGTTTTGATTTGCTTCTGTCTGGTTTAAATAATTCAGAATGATGCATTATATGTCTGATTAATTGATATGAAGTCGCGCCAAAATATAGTTCAGCTCTCGATCAAATAGAATGATCTAGTAAATTAATAATAAGGAAAATATTCAAAAGGAGTTCTGAATAGTCACCATTTTCTCTATTACAGTTTGAATGTCAAAAAAATAATGTGTGCAAGAAAAGAAAATTTAGATTGATTTTGTAAATAAAATTTACAGTTGCACTCCTAAAAATAATACTACAGTGGGAATGAGAAATGTGCGAAAAAAATTAAATCATTTTGTTATCAAATTAAATGATATCGTTTAATTATTGCGCACAAACAAAACGACTTTTTTTCATAATCATAATCTCAATAAATTTAATAAGATCAATCATATTTAATGAATCAAACCAACTAATCTTAAACAACATATTAAATTAGTATGAATGTTTTTCATCACACTTTTTTTTGATAATTTAAATAATTTATAACAGGTGACACTTCAGAGCCGATATTAATATTTTTTTTTTCCTTTTTGATAAGTATACCTAGAAGTTACAACTAATTAATAGTCCGGAGATCCATGTTTGGTGCCACCATTCAAGGTCCACACACAACTTTTGTCCTTGTTGAACATGATCTGGTCGCAGCTGTAGACTGAAGTAGTTTCATGCTTTATTTTGTAGCTGTGCCATGTAGCCAGGATATATGACTTGTAATCTCAGCAATGTAACATAATGTCAGACAAGACCAACGAGGGCCTGGAAAAAAGAGAGTTCCATACATATGCATCCACACAGCAGACATGAATAATGTTATTGTGTTTCTATCTAGCTATATCATCTGGGGTTAATTTGCATGATTGATTAGGTGTAATAACTAATTAACACCTAATTAATCATGCTTAGCGTCTTAATTAATCATGCAATATATATCTCAGTGCAGGACTCGATCTGCATGCTATTGCGTGTGTAGCTGCTAACTGGATTCTCACACACACACCATACCACCAGAATGATGTATCATTGTTCATGATATGAAGTAGCATGATTGTGCTGGGTGCTTGGAAAGTGATGAAGAACAAGTGATGTGTAGCTCTCTAAGCTAGAAAAAGCATCTTCTCTATTCTCCACTATGTTGACTTTCATGTCTTTCCAAGGCACATGATGTCTTAAAGGGGTTGGTTCTATCTTCTATGATAAGAGAGCAAACATATTCCATAATGGGGTTCTATTTTTTCCTCATGTGGTCAATAGCAGGTCAAAAGGAGAGACTGGCCTGACCCTGGTAACCCCACCAAACTCCTCCTTAGCAGTGACTATCATAACAAACTGGAACCAAAACTAGAAAAAACTTGAAACACTCTCAAAAAAAAGTATATATTTTGTGGTCAAAACCATGTTGGCTGAAAAATTTTATGGTGAACAATTTTGAGTCAACAAAAATATTATGTGATTAAAGTCTATTATAAATAAATGTAGGCTAAAAGTTGTCGAAAACCGTCCGAAAAATGCAAAATCCTAAAATGCCACAAAGAAGCTGCAAAAAAAAACCAAAAATGAAATATGGTTGGAAAGTGATTGGAAATTACCCACAAATATTTATCGGGAGCGTCATTCTGATTAATTTTTTTTGGCCTGAAAACGGGCCGGAAATGTATCGGAAAACTATTTTTCCATAATCTTTTGACTGATTTTCCGATCAAAGACCTGTCCGAAAACCACATGTGTTTTTTTGGTAGTGAAAGGTGATATGAATGTGATTAAAGACACTTCAGAATAAAAATTTGCCGTGAACATCCAAACAGGAATGAACTTCTTTATATAGTTCAACAAACAGATGGCAATAAGTTACGTAACAAACATATAAAATATCAAGCTACGGTTATAACAACCGGATTGAGATAAGATCATAATCTAAATAACCTAATAACCAACAGATAGCTATTAACTGTATACCACATCCCCTCAATCTTAACATGTAGCAATGAGGTTGAAATTGCTATGACATAGTTCAAGCATCAACTTGATGCAAGGTTTTGTGAAGTTTGATCTTCAGGTGCAATGAATCGAACATTCAGTGTGCTGAACGTAACATTTTTTACGATAAAATAAAAATGAACCTCTATGTGTTTCATCCGAGCATGAAATATTGGCTTTGCTGTCAGATATGTTGTGATGTGGTTATCACACCACAAATCGGAGCTCTTAGTTGAGGAACATGCAATTCGTTCAATAGCGACTACTCCCAAATCACCTCAATGAGATGAAAAGGTTTTATACTTTGCTTCAGTAGTGGATGATCAAGAGATTGTATGTTGCTTCCTAATAGTCAATGAGATGAGATTAGAACAAAAATATGTTGCAAAATCACTTGTGGATTGTCTATCATCTGAGTAACCGGCCCAATCAGCATATGAGAAGACATTAAGGATGTTGATGGAGACTTTTGTACACTAATCTGGTTGAGGCCATCCCCTTCACGTAAGAATACATATCCAATGCAGTGAAGCCAGTTTGCAGTGAGGGGGGTTACGCTCAAAATAAGGGTGGTATTACGTAAAGTTAGCTGATTTTACTCAAAACATGATAGAATAATTTTAATGAGACACGTGTTAATTAAGGATTGATTCATAAAATTTATAAGTACATCGTTTTAAGTGGCTGCCAATTGCTTGGCAGTGGATCTGATTCCCTTCACATAATAAAAAATGTGTTTGATTGTTTCACGATGAGCATCAGTAGGAGCTGAAAGATACTGACACACTTTGTTAACAACAAATAAGATATTGTAAGTCATCAACTGAATTGCGATATAAGACGGTATCTTCATCTCAAAGAACTCTTAGAATCTCAAGAGAGCTTTTCATAAGCAACCATGGGTGTTTAGACAGGCTTACAATTCTAAATCTAAGCTCTTCAAAGAGGATCCCTACTGAACTTAGACCAAGTAAGACTGATCCCTTGAGAATTGGAAGATACCTCATGTCCAAGAAATAACGGAGAGGATCAAGATCCTTGACAAGAAAATCTGAGATAGATGGCAGATGAGCTTTTACAGGGCACGGGGACAAGAGCTTATAATGACAATATCATCAACATACACAAGAATGTAATTTGTGATATCTCCTTGTATGAAGATGAACAAAGATGTGTTACCCTCGGACTCAGTAAAGCCAAGTTGTTGAAGATAATCATTAAGGCAAGAGCAAGACTCCCTAGGCAAGAGTACCTAACGTGAGGTGACTGTTTGAGATTATAAATTGTCTTTTGAAGTTACTAGCATTGGACAGGTGAATAATATTTTCAAATCCAAGCGGCCGGCACATGTATGCAGTTTTAGTTTGGACTCTATGAAGAAAAGCTTGTAAAATTAAGTATTATGTAATACATTTATTTATTAAATTATTGCGTTCATGTAATCCGCAAATGGTGTAATAGGGAAATAGATTTAGTTTTATATTTTGTTACGCGAATCAAAACATTTTTTGATATATTTTTATTATGAAATCATGTTTGGCCGCAAAGAGGCCAGAAATAAGACTTGATAAGTAAATAAGAAATGCCGGCTGCAAACTAGCCGCACACAGGTCGTAAAAATGGTCAGGAAGATGAGTCAGTCTGTAAAGCGGTTATAAACTTGTCGGATACCGTCAATCGTCTCAACTACTAAAATATGTCCACAGAGATATTTGGTTCCAGCAGAAATTTGGCCGGCGCTTTTTCAGCCAAAATTCTGATCGGAAAAGAACCTTATTTGGGTAGTGATAGATTTAAATCTTGCGAGCACGATTTTGAGAGGAGAACATGGAGCATAGGACGTAACATACACCGCGCGGTGCGGTTTGCTGCGTGAGTTGGCTGATGATACCCTCGAATATGGAAGAAAAGACAGTAATGAGGACTTGTTGATCAATCTGGAACTAACAAAGATACTTGGGATTGGAAACCCGGACGGCAGCTGTATCAGTTCCGGTGGCCACGAACTGCTCCAGTGGCAGAATGGTTTCGTCAACATAATCGAACAGCTGTTGCCCGCGATGAACGGGCACGACCTGCGTCTTCCGGAGAAAGCAGTCCTCTCGGGTGAGACGCACAGTGATGAGATGACAAGCGGAAGGCATTGGGCATGTAGTCGTAAACTAGCATTTGCCCGGTGCCCCTCGAGCAGCATCCCACATTCCCACCAGCCTGACAAGATTACAATGTTGAAGTCTGACAGTCAACATAACTTCAACACACACACACACACAGAGATTTGAATAACGCTTACTAGTTCTTATTCAGGATGAGCAAGAAGTGATGAGCTAATAAAATTTAAACTTCTGACTAAGGCGATACAATTAGAAATCATACTGAAAGATCCCTGCAGTTTTCATCAGTAAACTGAAACTTGTAACAGCAAGTAAAAGCTTTAGAATAGAGCGTTACCGGGTCATATGATCCTGTGCCTCAGATGGTGCCTGCACTCTGAAGTAAACGAAACTGGTTACAGAAAGGTCCCATGTTCTAGTGGTTAGGACATTGGACTCTGAATCCAGTAACCCGAGTTCAAATCTCGGTGGGACCTTGAAGTTCTTGTTTTGTTTTCAGTTTATCTTATATACCTTCCATTTTCCGACTTGTCCAGCAGACAACCCAGCCAGCTGCAACAATAAGTGTCCTGCATTTCCTGGTTCAACAATAATTTTGAGATGGGAAATCATTAGTACCATATTTTGAGCAGTAAAGCAGGAGAAGCGGCTGGTTTGGAGACGAGCAATATGCACATATAACTTACTTATATACAGATCATTTTACAGCATATGAGTGGAACTATATATCGAAGTTATCTGACATGATCTCAAGCCGCTGTTTTGATAACACTCCCACATCTTCGCTTTTTATATGGAGAGGTGAGTATCCGAAGAACTACAAGTTATCACATTAAGTTTTCCGTGGAAAAATAAGGATCCACACAGTTATTCAACTCCGCATATATTGAGAAGAAATTAATGAAAGAAAAGTACTCCCAGGAGTGGCTAGCTATGCGAGTATGTGATGAATGCCATATCCAATCTAATAAAATGTTATCGGTATGGACAAAGAAGGGAGCCTAGTTGCTGCGAGGGGTCATGGTAAGAATTATAAGGAAATCAATAATGATAACTGCCAAACTCATACTCACCGGAATTCGGATCATCCACCGCCCTCCAAGAACTCACCTTCCTATACACCCCAAGTCTCATATAGTCATATATATCCCTTCCCAGCTTCATCCAAAACATACCCACCACCACCTTCACCATTCAACTCAAGCCTTCACTTTTCACTGCAAGATTTCCACTCCCCAGAAACTCCAAAGTCGGATTCTTCACCTCACCTCCCAAACCCTCTTCCTCCAACCAAACAGCACCAGCCCAATTCCATTTACAGACCCCAAGCAGCCATTTTGATCTCTAACAGGCCTCCACCTTTTACCAACCCACAGCACAGTTAAACTCAGGAATAATACTAAGTACCTGTCTTCGGACTCCAAGGGCTGGAAAACCCCGACTTTAACCTCCCGTTCCCCGACACTAACGCCACTTCCTCCACCGTAAAGCACCCGACGGCCGCCACCAACCCCGGAAACCGGAATGCTGAGACGAGGTTCGAAGCTGATACCAACACGTCCATCTCGTCTCGGTTTCTGCAAAGGAGGGCTTTGTCGGTTTCTTCAGATATTTAACCATTTAATTAACTTAATTAATCAAATACTCCGGTCCAACTTGACCTAATTTGCCTTCCGGTTCAATTCAACTGCATCTATACTGAACCGAATCATATTTGAGTGCGAGTTGATTGAATCCGGTCCAATTTGATGTTTTTTTTTTTCAGTCAAATATATTCATAAAAATTTATAAAATATTTATTTTCAAACAATGATATTCAATTAGATTATTTTGTAACGTTAGAAAAGGCACTAATTAATGCATAATATGTGTAAATATGATTTTTCGAATTTCCACGTTATCAAATTACTAAACATTTTCTGTTACCAAATGAACTCGACATCTACACAAACTGGTCTTTTGGGTTATAAACATTTACATGACTGCCTGGTCTAGAAAATCCAAATCAAATGAAACCCGATTTCTCTCTAGGATTGCTCATCAGATTTCCAGAAACCTGATCTGACAAAAAATGCATGCAGCGGCGGATTTTCAATCAGTCTGCTGTCGAACCGCCAATGAGCTCTTCCACGAGCACCGATGCGAAAAAAGTTGCTCCTCTTAAAAGTTATGTACACCAGATTTCTCATCATTTTCCGCCACATTTCGCCTATCCGTAAAAAAAACCTCCGAATCGCAGTATTCCCATTTTCCCTGCAGAGAGGAGAGCGGTGCGCCTTACTAGGAATTTATGGGAAATGCAACATTATGTACGACGGGGTCTAGCTCGAAGGTACCTGTGTAACTATCGGCCGTGTAGCATTGTGACGGTGACTTCATTCACCGTGCAAGAGTGATTTTCGTGCTTGCTCGAGGATGAATCCGTCTCATTATTTCGTCGCAGACAGAAGCCCGGGGTCTTGGGTTGGGGCAATGAGGCCGTGTCGCTGCTCAGCATTACCACCACAGTGGACATCACAGGCCTGTCTTCGGCGTGCTCCTGCACGCATAAGAGCCCGACTTGAATGCATCTCAGCACCTCGGATGCCGGGTATGAGTCTCCCGCTTCCGGATCCATCAGCTCCAGGGCTCTGTGCTCTCTCCACAAGTTCCACGCCTGTCAAAAATTCAAATCTGAGTTATTATTCCATACTCAAAATTAATTAATAATAAATATAAGAATCAAACATCTATTTTAAGGTTTTAGATTTGGTTCGGTCCGGTTCAAATCCTAAAAATTCAGATCCAAGTCCGGAATAGGCCTAAATAGTTTAAATTCACGGCACTTACATGGCCTAGCAGATTGAGCTCATGGTCCGTGTAGTAGAAACCCCGATTCTTTTTCCCGCTTATGATCTCGAGCACCAAGACACCGAAGCTGAAGACGTCCGATTTCACCGAGAAGAGCCCATCCATAGCGTACTCGGGAGACATGTAGCCGCTGCAGGAGACGGACCAAAGTCACTTAGCAGTGTTGTCTCATTTAAGGTAGCCATTTGTGACCAGATGCTTACTATGTTCCAACGACCCGTTTCGTGTTGGCCTCAGTCTGATCCTGGCTGAAAATCCTGGCCATGCCGAAATCGGATATTTTCGGGTTGAGCTCACCGTCGAGCAGCACATTGCTCGCTTTCAGATCCCGGTGGATTATTCTGAACCTCGAGTCCTGGTGAAGGTAGAGAAGTCCTCGCGCGATTCCGCAGATGATGTTGTACCGCTTCTCCCAGTTCAGCATTGAACTCCTTTCCGGATCTGCAAAGAAAATGAAAAATAGATGACCGAAAAAATAGAAAAAGTATTTAATGTTAGAATTGTAAGAAATTCACACAAAAAAATTATTTAGAAATTCAAGGGCTCGAGTAAACGGTACTTACTGAATAAGGTGGAATCGAGACTTCTGTGTTCTAGATACTCGTAAATAAGCATTTTCTCATCCATTTGGACGCAGCAACCGAGCAGCCGAACCAAGTTCCTGTGCTGTAGCCTGGCGATCAATCTAAGTTCATTTTTGAACTCCTCCATGCCTTGACCGGACGTTTTGGCCAGCCTCTTCACCGCGACTAGTTGCCCATCCGACAAAGTACCCTGTCATTAATTTCCCAACATTTCCCATTCAGTTCTCGAGCCCCATATGACCCCAAAGAGCATATATTTTGCTACGACTCTAATGATTTTACCTTGTAAACACTGCCGAATCCACCTTGCCCGAGCTTATTCTCCTCGGAGAACTTATCCGTAGCGAGCTGCATCGCGCTAAAATCATACAACGGCAGCTCCAGTTCATCGGGGTTACTTTCATCAGTGTAGTCCCTCTTACTTGTGATGACAACCTCGTTGAGCAGCAAATCCTGGCTCCTCTCACTTGGACCTGTACACAACCGCAAGTGCCCAATTACACATGTTAGTAAGTTGATTTCACACTCAAAACTAATTGGCAATGAGTAGGAGAGTCCAACTATACTTATAGGTTAATATTTGAGCTCAATGGGCGACGTGGGATACTCCCACTTATATGCATCAACACCAATCTAAATTTTTTGATAGACTGTTGGACTTGTGTATATGTGACAGACACTAACTAATGATATTGACACTATAACTTTCTGTTGTTACGTCGATAGATTCGATACCGATGGTAACACCAAAATTCTCCCAAATTTATATTTTAGTTTTGATCTAAAGGTGAGATGAGAGTGAGTTTTTGGCACCTTTCCTTGCGGTCTTGAGATTGAGTTTTCGCTGCAGTGCCTTCCGCTTCCGTAGAATGATGGCGGCGAGACAGCACGATAGGATCCCAACTCCTGCGACGATGCCTACGATTTTGATCACTCCCTTGGCCTTGCCGGCGTGAGTTTTAGAGTTGATCCCATTCACATGCCCTGCAAAAAAAAAAGAAAGACCCATTTTTCAGGAATTAGCTGTTTAGTTTCTGCAAAAGAAAGATGAAATTTTATGTTTGATTTATCTCGGAAAAATCTAAGTAACATGAAAATTATGTTTGGCTTTTAAGGCAACGGAAAGTTCTCAATCTGTAAATCAGGAATCGAAACTCTAATCAATTCGATCCCCGGTCCGATTTTGTGATAACTATACCAAAATGTGTACGTACTAATCTTCTAGGCAGCCGCCAAGGTAGGTGACCCAAGCAATAAACACAGTCAAAAAAACAACCCTAAACATTTCATACCGGAGACGGAGAGAATGTCATCAGCCGGCCACTGTGACTGACCCCACTAACCTACCAATGATTCCTAGCACGATATTTCCACCTGGAATTTCGTCTTCTAGTTGATGATAGTTACGACTTTAAAAACACACATTCCCATTCAAATTCCAATTCCAACTCTTGCGGCAGAATTAAGTAGTAGTAGAATTAGCATGCATGGCATCATTAATCTCCCCATTTGGCCCCCCACAAGACCTTCCTAAAGACACCCATTAAAGCAACCATCTTTTCACCGCTAAGTAATCAATCTCGACCTCAATCATCACGCCAATAATCACATTATTTCCGCCATTAAAGCTGACACACTTATTTGTGTCCATCTGTAAGTGGCTTAGTAAGTTCCGTTAGAGGCTGGAGGGATGAGTAGAAATCACGTTGTAGAAATTAATGATTGTTAGACAACATAATAAAAAGTCTGGATCGAGACGATATTGTTTGTTATTCAATCTAAAATGACGATATTTTGACATGTAATTCCGATTGAGTAGTAAACACATCAAACATTTGTCGATTCCTACTGCCCATTTCTTTGCTAAGAACATGTGAAAAAAAGCATCTCCTATCTTCACTATCAGACAAGAGTCTGATACGTGATCAGCAATGTTTTCATGTGAAATCAAGAACCATGTAACAATCCAAACCTCAGCATAATCAAAGATTTCAAATTTGTACAGGCCACGTGTGAGATTGGCGACAAAACATGTGTTGGCGCATAAGATCAAAACTAAGGTGACATGCTCTCATAATCAGGGGACCATTATGCCTTTCACGGTGATCATCCACCAATTTTCTAGCTACCCTTCATTTTTCACCTACCAGCTTTTTATGTATACAACTGTTTTCAAATACGTGTTTGGCACCTCCTCAGTCAAAGCATTTACTATTCACTACGAATTTCCTGTTCAATCAGTCTCCGCCAAACAGGCCGTAAAGTTATTAAAAGGAAAAAAAGCGGGTTAAGTTAAAAAAATCAAATCAAATCAGTTAAATGTTGAACCGAACCGAGTAGGGCTCTTCATACTTCGGTTCACCGAACTGAATTAAAATATAATTTTAATATAAGGTTTTATGTTTTCAAAACCGAACTGATTTACTTCAGTCAGATTTGGTCCAAAAACCGATTAAAATATTTTTTCTCTCCATATAACTCTTCCTTAATAACAATTTGATTCATAATAAATATATAAAAAATTTAAAAATAAATATTTTCATTGTTTGCTATCTAATTATTAATGAAATAGTGTAATAACGAATATTTACAACAAAAATGCATATTAATTTTATTATTATTTTAATAATTCAGTTTTTGGTTCGATCAAAATATAAATTATCAAAACCGATAACCGAACCATAATAATTCTTATATTTCGGTTCGATTTGACAAACAAACAATCGGTTCGGCTCAACCGACCGCTTCCCGTCGGTCCAATTGTGAACCGAGTCGATCGGAGTTGGGACGAGCTGACTCAGCTATCTCTCCCAACTCTCCGGTTATCGGCATCGGAACTGTATGTGAGTTATTGAAAACAGAGGAGAGGGAGAAGGAGGATTACCCAAATCTGAAGCGGCGAGCTTGACGTAAAGCGTCTGTCCAGCATCAGCAAAGACCCTCAAGTCCTCCAGCTCCCCACTCCACATGACGCAGCCGGAGCCTTTGCCGGTGATGTCCCGATGAGCGTAAGCCGTGCAGCTGCAGTTCCTCGCACACGCGTCCCCGCAATCCTCAATCGTCATTTTCTTGTCGACATACGCGCCCGAGCTTTGCGGAAGCTTCACGTTCTGCAGCTGGGCAAACCCGTCCGTTCTGCAGTCGAGCTCTGTTCTCCGCGCGCACCCGTCCGACCCGTCTCTGAGAAACCAGGCCTCCGGGTTTCTGGGCTCGAACCCGGTTAAGCACTTGCAGACCGGGGAGGCGTTGGTGTCGCATACGCCGTACCCTCCGCATTCCTTGTAGTGGTCGCACTGGTCCTTGGGGGCGTACCAGTACGGGTTCCACTCGTGGCTGCTCTCCACCCACGTGAAGCGCTGCAGCATTCCTGTCGAGTTGACGACGAGCCGCGACAGGACCGACTTGTTCTTCAGCTCGAAGTAGTAGTAAACGTCTGCCGAGCTCGTTTCGAAGATGAAGTCGAGGATTTCGGATTGCTTCATCTCCGGAACCCCGGAGAATCGCAGCCCGTTCCACGGGCCGCTTCGATACGTTATGATTTTATCTTTCCAGAGAAATATCTCTGGGAAGCCTGCTGGGTTCAGTATGAACGCGAAGTCTCCGGAGGAGGGATCTTCCGGAGACTTCCACGCGCGGATGAAGCGGTCGGAGTTCGTTTTGAAGTCCCAGCCGAGCTTCATCCCGGGGAGCAACGTGTCGGTGGGATGGTCGAAGCTCTGCCAGACGATGTCTCCGTCATTGCTGGCATATCGGAGCACGAAGTTGCCAGTGTCTAATAACTGCGCGACCAAGTTGGTCGCGTTCGCGATGCTCGTCTGGTTTGACAACCAGACGAGCTTGCGGGAGTCTTGGAAAATGGCGAGGTTGCCGGTTTGGGTGATGAGGAGGGATGCGATGGCGCTGGTGACGGGGCTGTCGCGGTTGGCGACCCAGACGACTTTTTTGTCGGGGATGGATTTGTACCAGATGCCGAGGTAGCGCTTGGCGGAGGATGGTGAGGGGGAGAAGAAGCCGAGCTCGAAGACGCCGCCGGGCGAGACGAGTGTGCGGTCGGGAGTCAGCTGCTGTGCGGGTGAGAGCGTGTCTGATGCTCCTCGAGCGGTGAAGGTGATGATGAGGAGGAGCAGGGAGGTGGGGATGAAGGGGGTAGCGTGGAACATTTTTCAAGAGGTGATGTGGAAATTGTGGAGGAGAAGCATGATGGAGCCTGGAGAGAGAGATCGATGAGGTATGGAATCGTGAGTATCTGGCAACTTCCTGGGAGTTTTGTGGCTTGTTTGGTGGTCAGCTTTGTACATTTTTGGGACCAGAATTGAGGTTGTTGACCTTAATTTTTGGGACAAAAATTGAATTGAATGTTCTTCATTTTAAAGATTATTCAACATTTCAACCTTAAAATATTTTTAGGTGTTATTAAGAATTAAAAAATTACACAAAAACCTTAGAAAAAAAAACAGGAATTTTAAGATTTTGTGGCTGCGGCTTTGATTATAACACATTTGGTACTGTTCCCTAATAAATATGCGAAGGATGGTTTTACGAGGCAGCAAAATGTTAACACAGGAACATCACAAAGCAACCCCGAGACTGACTGAGAGTCTCGCAAACAGAGACAACCTAACAAGCTCAAACGCTACAAAACAAGTTCCAACTTGTTCACATGTGAAAACCAAACAGAAAACAAGAGAGTGAAAACTAAGCTTCGAGCGTACTCAGCGACTCATCCTGTCTGCTATAAGACTCATTTACTAGATCGCTCATGAAGCTTTCTCCAGACCTGCAAGAACAAAACACCGGATTCAGCTAGACAGGAGGAGAAGGTGCGGTATAAGAAATTTTGTTTAACCAATTTATCTAAATGTTTTATTGGAGCAGAACATCGGTTCCAGCAAGACAGGAGAAACTGCAGCATAAAAATTTTATACACCAAACTCAACCAATGCGCGATTTATTTTTGGAGCAAAACACTGGATTCAGAAAGACAGGAGAAGCCCCAGCATATGAAATTTTATACAACAGGTTTAACTAGACACACAATGTTTTATTGGAGCAAAACAAGATTTAACTACTTACGAGAAGCTGCGAATTGATAAAATTCACACAACATACGATATTAGGAGACTTCGGAAATAACTGAGAATAGGAATGACAAAGGATCATAAATTACCATGTTATTGGCGAGAGTGCACATCCACTGATTTTTTCTAACTTCTCATTTATTTATTGTTTATACGAAATAAAACATATGCAAACAACTTAGCATTTCGAATGACATTAATTCAAACTAATGTATGAACCAAATTTGATAACACTCAGCGTTTTCGAACTATTATACAAGTCAAAACAGCTGCCTCAAGACCAAGGCTCTATCCCACGCGCATATGGAAAAAGTAATATGTAGTTTAGTCACTTAGATATGAGAGGAACAAAATCCACTGTGAAAAACAGTTATCATTTGGGACAGCTGAAAAGAAAAGGCTGCTAGCCAAGCTGTGAGTTAATGGAGGACATATGTCCACCTTCAACTACAACATGATTGAAGATTAAGAAGTGGACGCCGACCTACCAACAAAAGGATATATAATTGAAAATAATTTCATACACACGGCCTCAATATCTCATATATGCACTTGCAATCTATAGTCTTTTATGCTGTGCTCAGGAAAATGAGAGGATAGTGAATTCTCCATGGATTCCTCACTATTTTCTTTATTTTTCGGTTGTTTGGCCGGGGATAGAAATTATGAGGAAAACACTAAAACACTTTTTAATTTGACCAAATTTAACTTTTCATCTTCCATTTAATTTTCCTTCTCCAACATTCCTTCAACTAAACAAAGGATTATTTCTCAATTTTCCATTTAGCCAAATTCCTTTCTCACAAATTTTCCCTTTACCAAACACGGCCTTAGTGAATTTAACAGCCTCCAAGATACAAACTTTCAGAACCAACATATGAGTTAGAATTCAGAACCAATGAGAGAAAGGAATAAAAAAGTATAATCATTTTGTGGAAGAAACCATCTTTAAGGAAGGTAGCTCAATGTTGAAAATGAATGTTCCAGCAAGACTTGATTTCAGAATCCCCAACAAACCCAGCAGCGCAATAAAAGCGACAAACATATCCATAAAGCAGACACCTTCAAACCATTTCAATACCATCACATGAAGCAACCTATAACCCGTACTTATTAAATGTTCAACAAATCCAATATCACACCATGCAACTCCAGCAAAGCGAAAATCGAATCAACTTGACAACCCAACACAGACAACATCAGTTTCATCGAAAACACGACACACAATTGTCAGACAGTTTGATGTTATACCTATATGTTTATCAGACGCGTCAAGAAACTGCTGCTTGCCCTCCGGTGTAACCTTACCAGCAGCAGCCTTCTTACCTCCATCACCATCATCCCCATCAGCATCACCATCCTTGTCATCCGGAAACCTAACAACAACAACAGGACACACGCAATGCTGTACACAGTAATCACTGACACTCCCGAGCCTCCCCTTCGTGTTCCTCCTCGATGCACCAAACCCTCTACTCCCCATCACCACCGTGCTCAGCCCCAGCCTCTCCACCTCCAAGCACAGCCTCTCCTTCATGTCA
>NQLW01000266.1:93409-105535 GCA_002312845.1 Kalanchoe fedtschenkoi | reverse complement strand
GATGCCTTCTCCTTCTGCGCCGTGGTATGAAGCCTCATATAGACTTATCATTCCCTTGATATCTTTCAAAAGACTCAGTTTGAATCTACCCGAATCAACGTCCATAAAACACTTGAAAATGTCTGCAAAAAAAAGTTATCCGACACATCGTCTCATCAAGGGAAAAGCAAAATAGGAAAAAAAAAAAAAAGTATCCGACTTTCATTATATTTTGTTACCTTGAGTTACTGGATGACCATGTTGCCTGAGAAGCCTGAACGCAAGAGCTGCGGTGTGCAAATCTGTTTGATTCCTGTGCTCACGTGTGATGCAGAATTTTCCATAAATCTCGTGCAGTAGGGTTTTGATCTCATTCTCAAAATGATATTCCAGCCCAAGACGCTGCAGGTCATCTACCAGCTCAAGCTGTTCCGTCAGCTGTGACACTCCCCGCAGCACATTGCCAACTTGCTGCATCAACATTTCTGCTTGCATTTTGTACTTAACATCCTGCTCGAACGGACACACACAAAAAGCAAATGATATAACAAGTCTGAAAAGCATTTTTATCTTGGCTTACATGTATCAATTTGAGAATCGAAGCACAGCACACTTACTAAGTAATCATTTTTCATTGAGTTCTGAATGTAGTCATGATCCCAGACGCAGTTTGTATAATTCCCCGATCGTCGAACCACATCGTCCGTCTCGCCCTGGCTCTTGCACTGGGATACATCAACTTGCGACATTTTCGTAAAAGCAATGGAAGAATCACTATCTTAATTCTATACTTAAATTTTAGTCTACACTAACTATTTATAGAACCAAAGAGAGTTTAAAAGCTGGATCAGTCCCTTACTATTTTGATTTTTGTTCTTTTTAGGATACAAGGGTCTTTATGGTTTTGAAACGATGTCAATTTGAAGATTTTAAAAATAACATAAAAAAACTAAAATTTGAAATTCTTAAATCCTAAAAACTTAAAAAATTTGAATTGCTAAAATCATTATAAATTAGTTTTACATTTTTAAAATTGAAAATCAAACCATTTATAAAGATCTGATTCCAGACTGAATTGATTTATTTTTATTCAGTACGGTCAAAAATAAAAACCAAAAACCTAATTACTATATTTTCTTTCCATAGCACTTAGCTAACCAATTTGAATCAACAGTAAATTTATAAATAATTTGAGAAAATTCTAAATGTTTCCATTATTTGTTATACAATAAATTGTACAATATTGTAATTTTCAAATTTGATCTCTAAATCACTGTTTTAAAAGGCGGCCGCCTAATCTCTAGGCGGTTCAAAAACGCCCCGCCTAGCCGCCTAGCGCCTAATTATTTTATATATTTTATTTTTAAAATAAAATAAAATTTTATAGGTATAATTTTATAATTAATTATTAAATATATTATTAATATATATAACTCCGCCTAATCATCCGATTAATCCTTCCGCCTAATCCCCGCCTAGCCGATTAATCCCTAGGCCCCAAGCCAACCGCCTAGCGCCTTTTAGAACACTGCTCTAAATATAAGTTAAGTAATTTAAATTTTAAAAAGTCATTTTACTTTTTCAATTGTTTTAATAATTCAGATTTTGGTTTGCTCGCAATAAGCTATCATCAAAATCGAAGACAGAACCAATATAATTTTTATGTTTTTAGTTGATTTCACAACAAATTACTATTCATCAAAATATAATTTTTTAAATCAAACTAATTTTGTTTGCTTCGATTTTTTTATTTGGACCGAATTATAAACTGTCCTAATTAGTAACTTAAACAAAAATTTTACTGCTTATTCTACTAATATATATTACAGTGCATACTAATTATTTTTTAATTAAAAGTATTTAAATGATACATAAATATCATTCGTCACAAAATATCGAAAATAATTTTATAGTCAGTACACATTCCGTGTAACACTCTTCTACAAATCCATCTAATCGTGAAACGACCATAACAAAACTAGCACTGTCCTTTGTCATCGAACATATTTTAATAACAGAATTGTTTACTGTTTGTAACAAATTACGACATTATCAATTGTGAAACGACAACCACAAGACTGGCACACCAAATCATGAAAGTAATAAATTACTTATTTTCCTCGCACGCACGTTTGTATTTTTTTATGATCAGTGGCTGTATATCCCCTTCATCATACTGAACGGTATATCTAAGCGTAAATACGATACCACCTAGAATCGATCATATGGAAGTTGCTAGGCAATACCACAAACCATAGGAGGGGTTTGACAACCCATATATATGCGCTAGAGAGTTGAAAACGCTGCATATACATTTAGAGTTTTAAATAAATTGTACTGAGCTTTAGCCGGCGCTTTCAAATTATAAGCACAATCTAACGTTAAATTTAAGTATTTAAACATTCTTGATTAAATTATCTTGAAGGGTTCGGATTAGTTAACTTTCGTTGTGAGATTTTTTGTGTTTTGAATGAAATTTATATTTTGCATGTTTATGTATTGAGTTACTTTCAATGAATGTTTGTTTCACATCATAGTCTTACAACATATGTTTACACTACTACAGATTTTGACTATTACCACGCTTTAACATTTTACCACGCATATTATTATGAGCGTAGTAAATAATCACATAAAGCGTGGTAATTGATTCACCAGCGATTGGGGCATAATCTATTACCACGCTTTGAAAAGGAAAGCGTGGTAATAAGTTAAGTTTAAAACGGTAGCCGTTTTGATCGTTATTTATAACCACGCTTTCCTGTCCAAAAGCGTGGTCATAAATAACGGTTAAAACTCCTTGTTTTAGGCATTCAAGCTATTACCATGCTTTTCATCAACAAGCGTGGTAATAGTTTAATTAAATAAAATATTTTCTTTTTGATTAGTCTAATACCACACTTATTGTTGAAAAGCGTGTTAATTGATTAATTAAATAAAATATTTTCCTTTTCAATTAGAATTTTGTTACCATGATTTTCTTTTAAATTCGAGGTAAAAAATTTAATAAATATTTTTGATTAAGCTAGTTAAGAACCTATTATTGTCAACTCAAATGAAATAAAATAAAATCTAATTACCAATAACCACGCTTGTAATAAAAAGCGTGGTAATATATGAACTTATCATCAGGCTTAAGATAAAAAGCGTGGTGATAAATAATTCTTTTACCACGCTTCTTGCTAAGAAGCGTGGTAATAGGTACTCAAATAATTTTGTTATATAAATATTAATCTTACGTAATGTTGATGATTGTCATTAATTAAAAATAAAAAAAATTATAAATTAATGATGTCGTTGTATGGTAAATCTTAAATACTGAAGGTTAGATCATACAACTATAACACTTAACAATATGCATGAAATGTAGTCTACATATATATCCTATACATAATATTATCAATCTTATTAACTTACAAATTAAAAATTCACTTATTTTTTTGTACTACACATAATATAATTAATCTCATTAACTTCCAAATCATGAAAAATCACTTACTTATTTATATTTATATGAATAAAAATAAAAAAAAATAAATTTGAATTACCAATGACCACACTTTTAATCACAAGCGTGGTAATAGGTTGACTTATCACCACGCTTGGGACAAAAAGCATGGTTATAAGTAGACCTTTTACCACGCTTATTTCTAATAAGCGTGATAATAAGTACTCAAAATGATTTTTTTAATATACTTATGAATGTTACATAATGTTGATGATTGTCATTGATTAAAATTGAAAATAATTTATAAGTTAATTATGCTTCTATAAGATTGATCATAAATTCTGAAGTCTAGTTCATACAAACTATAACACTTACGAACATGCATGATACATATCCTATACATAATATTCTCAATATTATTAACTTACAAATGAAAATTTTACTTATTTTTTGTTACTACACATAATATATTCAATCTCATTAACTTACAAATCATGAAAAATCACTTACTTATTTATAATTATATGAAATAAAATAAAAGCAAAATAAATGTTGATCACCAATGACCACGCATTTAATCACAAGCGTGGTAATAGGTTGAAGTATCACCACGCTTAAGATAAAAAGCGTGGTCATTGGTGATCAACATTTGTCATATTTAAATTAAATAATATAATTAATAAAATTAATATATATAAATCTTAAGAAAATAAATATTAAAAGCAGTAGAGTATCCTAATATATTTAAATATATTTTAATACACTTTTTGAATTACAAATTTTGAATTAAAAGCGTGGTAATAGAAGCACCTAATACCACCCTTTTAACTATACAGCGTGGTGATAGGTACTCCAATCACCACGCTTTTGGTATTTTAAAATAGCACCTATTACCACGCTTATAACCTATTACCACATTTTTAAATATAAGCGTGGTAATAAGTTTGTTTACGAAATTATTATTTTTCATTTGATCTTTTTATCACGCTTTTTTTATTAATTATTTTTTTGATTTGGTCCTTTTACTACGCTTTTCTTTATTAAATTATTTTTTATTTATCAATTTAATAGTAAATTACCACACTTCATATTAAAAATTATAGTAAAAAGTTACCTTTTACCACGCTTATCAATATGAAACGTAATAAAAAATAACCTTTTATACCACTCTTGTTAGTATCAAACGTGGTAAAATTCTTCCTTCTAATTTAAAAGTTAATCAATCCCCCCTTTTTCCTCTCCCCTGCTCATCTTTATCTCAAGTCCAGTATCATCTCTCATCTTTCACTCCACATCTTTCATGTTCTACTTTCACTCTGCACAACCATTGCATCTGCCTCGTAACTGCATATGAGGCGGCCCCTCTACCTCTTATGACTGTAGATCTCTGGACTAGCGGTTTGGGACTCTGGCTGGCGTTACTGCTCAGATCCGATACAACTATCTATTCATCTATCATGAGCTTTTGAGTTTGGATTTGATGTGGTTTTGGCTTGTGTTATTGCTCAGATCTCGCATGGCTGGCGGTTTGGATCTGAGACTGGTATCGTCTTGCTCAAATCTGACGATCCTTGAAGAACGCAGAGGATTCAACTCGAGGCATCAAGTAGTTGAGGTTGGGAGAAAATGACAAAAGAAGATGAAGGATGGACATGAGTAAAGCAAATATTGATTGAATAGTCTTGAAAATGGGCGGATACGAGTTTCGGTGGGTGGGAGGGATAAATTTTTGTATTTGTGAAAATAAAAACATAGGAGGAGAAATTCTTATTTCTATTCGTATATTACCAATGTACAGTGTTGAAGAAAGTGAATCCGTTGTGTTGTTCATGAGTGAATGTGCAGGTTTTAATGACAATAATAATACTGATAATAAACTTTTGGTATTGGAAAATTGATATGGATTGAAGAAACTGATTCTACGAGTTGTTGCTTATGGTAATTTGTTTTTTTCTTTTCATATTCTCATTTTTCAAAAATAGAATTATCTAAATTCATGTGATATTTACTGTCATATGAGATATTATATTACAAATTTGAAATAAAAAAAATCAACTTATTATCACGCTTCATTTTGAAGCGTGGTAATAGGTTAGTAACTTATTACCACGTTTTAGTTCGAAGCGTATTAATATGTGGTCATGTAATACTACGTTTTTTAGTTGGAAGCGTAGTAACAGGTGGTGCCCTTATTACAACACTTGCTACTAGACTATTTAGGACGCTCTTACTCACCATGCTTCTCAAGCGTGGTAAAAACCTTTAAATAAGCGTGGTAAAAAGTCATAACTTGTAGTAGTGTTAGTTGCATTCATTATATGACTAATTTAATAATGAATGATAGGGCCAGTACAAATTCGACAAGTAGCAAATATATTAATAGGTGATATGCGTCACGATCCTAATGTAATGATTCATAACTCTTAATCTTTCTACGCACTTTGAAATACTTAAGATCAAGCAGTGCCCAGATCTTCACGTACGGAATGGGGCCAACCTTCTCAATACTCAAGATCTCTTTACTTACTCAAGTTTGAAGATATGAGATTATCTTTAATCACGCATCATCAAGTGACCCGTGAGAGAATCTCTGTGAACAGATGCACCTTACCCAGTCCGGATATCCCATGATTCATGAGGTCCATCTTTAAATTTCGCCTAGTCAAGTCATCGACTAATGTATAAGAGTCCCTTTCCAAAATTCATTCTGATTCTCATATCACATTAAGGAAAATACAATTTAATCAAAGGATCCATCTGATCCTTTATTCTTACTATCCAGGGGATAAAGCAATCACCGTACATGTGGTCTGGACTAACGACTCGTTGCACCTCATCAAGGTCTCTCCCCATTTGAACGACGTTCATGTCTCACATGAATGGAGACCTTTGAGACTCGCTATATTCTCGAAGGTCCGCTTTCATGTCTCACATGAGTTGAACTCACATATGGCTCGCATCTTATTACGTATCGGGGGATAGCCGAACTCACCATTACTCCCCCTTAAAGAGGAAATGGAGCTTTTCCCATTTCTCTAAAGAGAAAAATCACGACTATCTCTCCTTATATGGTACCTATTTAAAGGCAATTACTAATCCAATTTATATGATCCACATACCAATAATAGACTCATATTGAAGTCTAGTTTCACTATTTATCATCCAATTTGCCACCCAACCTCCTGAAAGTTTAATACTCAATATTGTGATGATGTTATTAAGACCCAAAGTACAGGAATCTAAACCTTATCTCAGGGCAAACCTATGACAGTTGGCACACATATTTTCCAACTTTTTTCAGTATATTATTTATTACACGGACGAAGCACATACTATTTTCATATTATATTCTGATGGAATATCTGCGGGCCAAACCTATGACAGTTGGCACACATAAAATCCGCCGCCTATGCTCCCAACGAATTATAATCGAACTTAAAATTTTCTAAATGGATAGATATCCACATTCCTAATCAACTGAGCCAACTCTTATCGGTCAATAGACACATATGAAACCAGTATAATATAAATACCATTAACTTATTGGTAATCTTATGAAATGCATTTCACTCATTTGATCACACACAAACATTTTACATAACCATTTTGAAAATTCATTGTGCGGGAATATAATTCTCGACATCATAAAAGTATACAAAGATTTATCTTAGCCTTCTGGCACACTCATGCAATAAATTCTCTAACTGCAAGCAGTCACTACTCAGCATCGGACGCTGGAATCGGATCAAACAGTAGTTTCGACATAGTCACTTCAGTCTCCTTATCCCGAATGCCGTATCCGTCTCCATACATGTAAAAAAAGTGAGCTCCTTTCAACAAGTTCGGAATCATTTCAACAGTTGAATGCAGCAACGTCTTGTTTTCCATAGCATACTTGTTCAGCTTCTTCCATTCTTCCCTCACCATGTCCTTTACATGGTTTCTTGCGGCTTCTTCCGATGCTCCGGTGTCATTCATGTAGAACTGGATAGCTTTCGGCACATCCCCTCTCGCCATCTCGTCCTGATGCATCCAAACCCAAAGTTTTTTTTTAAAAAAAAGTGAAAAATATAAATGAAGGGAAGTGGATAAAATTTTTACGGATGAGGTTCCTAAATCGTCTACAAGACGGGCTATGATGCCTGCCGACTTCATGAAGTCTGCGTCATTTTCCAAGCATTTGAGCTCTGTCAGAGTCACTTGCTCCGCTTTGACCCCAAGAGCCTGCATTGCAAACAGAGGGATGCATATTGAAATCCACGCATTGCCCATATACTCCTGCAGTGTCGGCCTATGAATTATGATGAATAAAGAAGTAGAAATTATGAATCTGAATTATGGTGAATATGAAATTAATTCTGATTAAGAAGTAATGAAAATTGACCATAAAACATTATGAATTAAATATATAAGCATTTCTGATGAATATATAGACATTTTTGATGTATATTGAAGTAAAACTAGTGAATATAAAATATTAAATTATCTGATAAATTCATAAACATTTTTGATAAATATATAAACAATTATGGTGAATATCCAATGAATTATGATGAAAATCGATGCATTTCTGATGAATATGGAAGCAAACTATTGAAAATAAAGGAGAAAATAATTTGAAAAATATACAAGCATTTATGATGAATATGAAAGTAAAACTAGTGAATATATAACCATAAAATAAACTGATAAGTTCATAAAATTTTTTGATGAATATCTAGGAAATTCTAATGAATAGACTATCAATTCTGATGAATTTGGAATCATAAAATAATATAATAATTATAGTAGCAATTTTGGAAAATATTTTAACAATTTTTGGTGAATATTTAATGATTTCTGGTGAAGAACGAGGCATTTCTGATGAATATAAAACCAGAAAAATAATCTGATAAATATTGAAACAATTCTGATAAGTATATAAGCAATTCTTGTGAATATTCAATGAATTATGTTGAAGATCGATGCATTTCTGATGAATACGGAAGGAAACTATTGAAAATAAACCAGAACATAATCTGAAGAATATACAAGCATTTATGATGAATATCAATGCATCTCTGATGAATATGAAAGTAAAACTAGTTAATATATAATCATAAAATAAACTGATAAGTTTATAAATTTTTTTGATGAATATCTAAACAATTATGGTGAGTTGATGAATGTGGAATCATAAATTAATCTATGAAATATGCTAGCAATTCTGGGGAATATATTAACAATTCTGGTGCATAATTAATGATTTCTGGTGAAGAACGAGGAATTTCCAATGAATATGAAACTATAAAAATAATCTGATAAATATTGGAGCAATTCTTATAATTACGTAAGCAATTCTGGTGAATATCCAATGAATTATAATGAAGATCGATGCATTTCTGATGAATATGGAAGCAAACTATTGAAAATAAAGGAGAAAATAATTTGAAAAATATACAAGCATTTATGATGAATATGAAAGTAAAACTAGTGAATATATAACCATAAAATAAACTGATAAGTTCATAAAATTTTTTGATGAATATCTAGGAAATTCTAATGAATAGACTATCAATTCTGATGAATTTGGAATCATAAAATAATATAATAAATATAGTAGCAATTTTGGAAAATATTTTAACAATTTTTGGTGAATATTTAATGATTTCTGGTGAAGAACAAGGCATTTCTGATGAATATAAAACCAGAAAAATAATCTGATAAATATTGAAACAATTCTGATAAGTATATAAGCAATTCTTGTGAATATTCAATGAATTATGTTGAAGATCGATGCATTTCTGATGAATACGGAAAGAAACTATTGAAAATAAACCAGAACATAATCTGAAGAATATACAAGCATTTATGATGAATATCAATGCATCTCTGATGAATATGAAAGTAAAACTAGTTAATATATAATCATAAAATAAACTGATAAGTTTATAAAATTTTTTGATGAATATCTAAATAATTCTGGTGAGTTGATGAATGTGGAATCATAAATTAATCTATGAAATATGCTAGCAATACTGGGGAATATATTAACAATTCTGGTGCATAATTAATGATTTCTGGTGAAGAACGAGGAATTTCCAATGAATATGAAACTATAAAAATAATCTGATAAATATTGGAGCAATTCTTATAATTAAGTAAGCAATTCTGGTGAATATCCAATGAATTATAATGAAGATCGATGCATTTCTGATGAATATGGAAGCAAACTATTGAAAATAGACCAGAAAATAATCTAAAGAATATACAAGCATTTCGGATGAATATCGATGCATTTCGACTGAATACAAAAGTAAAACTAGTGAATATATAAACATAAAATAAACTAATAAGTTCATAAATATTTCTGATGAATATATAAACAATTCTGGTGAGTATTCATTGAATTGTGATAAAGATCGATGCATTTCTGATGAATATGAAAGCAAACAATTTAAAATAGATCATAAAATAATCTAAAGAATATACAAGCATTTCTGATGAATATCGATGCATTTCTAATGAATACAAAAGTTAACTACTGAATATATAATCATAAAATAAACTAATAAGTTCACAGACATTTCTGTTGAATATCAAAGCAATGCTGATGAATATATAATGAATTCTGAAGAAAGAACGAGGTATTTCTGATGAATATGTAAGTTATAAAAAAAAGAATAAAATGACGCCGTTTTATACAAAGTTAAAACGATACTAACTGAAGCAACTTAAACTAAAATAATACCGTTTTAAATTAAATCAAAACGACATCGCGTAATGGAGTAGATACTCCCGGAGCATGAAAGAGTGATTGAAGATAGACTGTCCACATCTGAACTCTTTTCAATCAATGATACGTTTTAACACATGCAAAATTAGAATATAACACTAATTCAATTTGGAGTAAGGTAGACAGTCCACTTGCACACTTTTTTTAAAGAAAAATTAATGGGAGGACTGTGTCTACCGCGTGGTGGTGGACACTAGCAATTGGAAAACGTCACGTGGCGCGTACAAAAGTCAAAATAAATTTCAAATCAATGTTAAATCAACACGTGTAATTTTAACTTTTCAACTCGCTCCGTGACGACTTTCTATTAATATTGTTCACTGCCATATAATGGTTAAACATGCGGATTAAATAAACTTACTTCCTTAGGAAAAGGGCAAACAAGTAGTAACAAATTTTATCACGTATCCAACTAGCTTAGCCACCACTTGGGTCCACACAACCTATCACCAACTCCATATATATGCGCTCAAATCAGATGTTTTGGTATAGGCTTGCATGTTGTTTGTGCTCTAGTGTAAGTGAAAATGCTTATAAAGTTTCGATGTGATTGTTCATTTATCTTCTGATATGATATGATATGATATCACATAGATGATGTGTTTTATGAATTTTATCAATGTTTAGGATTATAAACGTCGTACAAACACTTCATAGAATTTATACGCCACTCTAGAACTGAAAATGATGTATATACATTTAGAGTTTTAAATAAATTGGATTGAATTTTAGCTGGCTCATTGAAGTTATAAGCACAATCTAATATTATATTTAAATATTTAAACATTCTTGACTAAATTATCTCCTAGGGTTCGAATTAGTTAACTTTTCAATACAATGTCGTCGTTGTGAGATTTTGTGTTTTGAATGAAATTTATAATTTGCATGTTTATGTATTGAGTTTACATTCACTAAATGTTTGTTTCACATCATAGTCTTAACATCATATATGTTTAGTTGCATTCATTCTATGATTAATTTAATAACGAATGATAGGGCCTGTACAAATTCAACAAGTAGCAAATATATTAATAGGTGATATGTTTCACGGTCCTAACGTAATGATTCATATTCCTTACTCTTTTTACGCACTTTGAAATACTTAAGATCATGCGGTGCCCAGATCTTCACGTACGGAACGGGGTCAACCTTCTCAATACGCAGAATCTCTTTACTTACTCAAGTATGGAGATATGACACCGCTTCAGCCCAAAATTCCTTAGGCATTTTCTTACTCTTGAGCATGCTTCGAGCCATGTTGAGGATTGTTCGATTCTTTCTCTCCGCTACTCCATTTTATTGAGGGGATCGTGGCACCGTGAGAGGGCGTCGAATTCCTTGATTTTCACAAAACTTGTGGAACTCGTTGGATGTGAACTCGCCTCCATTGTCCGATCGCAAAGCTTTGATTTCAAGGCCGCTTTCTTTCTCCACTAAGGCTTTAAACTTCTTGAATATGGTGAATACTTCTAATTTCTCTTTCAGAAAGTATACCCATGTTTTCCTCGAATAATCATCTATGAATAACAGAAAATAATTACTCTTACCAAAGGAACTTGGTTTGATAGGTCCACAAACATCGGTGTGGATGAGCTCTAGTGGTTTTGTGGCTCTTGAGCTTGACTCATTTGGAAAGCTTCTCCTAAATTGTTTTCCGCATAGGCATCCCTCACACAGTTGGTCAGGGTTGTTGATGAGTGGAAGACCTCTCACCATCTCCTTCTTCGATAAGAGTTCAAGACCTCAAAAGTTGAGATGTCCAAATCGTAGATGCCATAGCCAAGAGTTCTCTCTTAGCTCTCTCTTCCATTAGCCAAGAATCTCTTCCAACAAAGTGGTATCCGAGCTACAAGATCCTTCCAAAAATATGGCGAGTGGAGGAATGATGCCCTTTCAAATTCCAGCTCTAAACAAGTCCAACTAT
>NQLW01000266.1:52856-90069 GCA_002312845.1 Kalanchoe fedtschenkoi | reverse complement strand
TTTTGTTCAGATGGACATTGTCATTTGGGATTATGTCCGATTCACATGTGTGAGGTCCGTTATATACACTCACAACAAACATCAGTGATCACTTCTTCAAATATACCCGCAAATGCCATTTACAGGTTATGCCTTCCTCTCCATCCCGTCGACACTTCAAACTGAGCAACTGGGGGTTCGACTTAGCAACTCTGTATTCCACACGATTTTGTATGGAATACACTTGACTTGCATGAATTGCATCTTCTTTTGTTGCGAATAATTGGCCCTTGTAGAAATCACCTTCATCGGAACTTTGGTTGATTGCGGGCATCTCCAAGCCGACATTCAGCCAATATGAGGTGTCATTGAAGGCAGGATAGTCTAAATATTCCGGGACAACACCCTCTAGGTCATGTTCCACTGTATGAGAAGATTCACCGACCTCGAAATATTCACTGTTCCCGCCGGTAAACGCGCATTCGTTTCTGACATCTACGGGTTCATCATCCACAGTATCCTCACCAAACAAATCATACGCTAAATCTTCCGCAACGTCCTCATTCTCATCACTATCTCCTTCTAAAATTTCTAACTGTTCATTGTTGTACTCATCTACCACCGGATTATCAAGAGTATCTAATGTTCCCATTACGGCCGCGTCAAAGTTTGGACTATTAGCCGCCATGAGAACTAAATACACAAACATCATCGCACATTTATCAGAATAATATATATAACACCCCTACACAACAACTTACAAGGTAATTCACAAAAACCCTACCATATCCATGCCTACAAACAACCACCGTCTCCAACCCCTAATTTCAACATATTCATGCAACATAAGTCAACTTATTGGTAAACATATTGAGCCACGGCATCAAAAACGACCTAGCTAACCCTACGATGGTACGGATCTAAAGTGTAGACAAACCCTATTGAGAAACTAACCTCTTTGTTAAGAGTATCCTTCGTTAACTCCCTCAATTGGGCTGCCTCTCGTGCTAGTCGCCTTAGCCGCTAATCCTACCGCCTTCTCCGCCGTCTACTAGCCCGATCGCCGCCGTCGCCTGCGTCGGATAGCCTCTGCCGCCTCTAGGGTTTGATGGGTGAGGGAGAAAAGAAGAAGAAAAAGAAAAGAAAGCCCGTGCGTTTTTTAGATCTAATCCAACCGCTGTTTGAAACAGCGGTTGGACTTAACCTAAACGACGCCGTATCAGCGCGTCCCTTATGAAAATCTAAGACATTTTCCATCCCAGCCGCTGTTTGAAACAGCGGCTGAAAGTGCCCAAAATGTTCAGAGAGCGAGCCCGCCCCAACCGCTGTTTGAAACAGCGGCTCCCTAAAAGAAGGCCATTTCCGAAAACTTTTCTCATGCAGGGCTATTTTCGATAAAATTTGTTGAAGGGAGGCCAAACAAAAAAAAAAACTCATATAAAATAACAAGCTATGGTTTTTTTTTTCCAACAACCGGATTGAGATAAGATCGTAATCTGAACAACCTAATAACTAACAGATAGATATTAACTGTATAACACACATCCCCTCAATCTTAACCTATAGCAATGAGGTTGAAATTGAGATGACACCGTTCAAGCATCAACTTGATGCAAGATTTTGTGATGAATATAACAGCAGTTTGATCTTCAAATACAATAAATCGAACGCAATATTTTTATGACAAAATAGAAATCAACTTCTATGTGTTTCATCCGAATATGAAATATTGAATTTATTGTCAGATATGTTTTGATGCGGTTATCACACCACAAAACCGGAGCTCTTGGCTAAGGAACATGCAATTCGTTCAATAGCGACTGCTCCCAAGTCACCTCAATGAGATGACAAGGCTTTATACACTGCATCAGTGGATGATCGAGAAACTGTATGTACTCAATGAGATGAGATTAGAACAAAAATATGCTGCGAAGTCACTTGTGGATTGTCTGTCATCCGAATAACCGGCCCAATCAGCATATGAGAAGACACTAAGAAGTGTTGATGGAGACTTTCGTACACTAGTCCAGTTGAGACCGTCCCCTTCACATAACACAAAATGCGTTTTACTGCTTCACGATGAGCATCAGTAGGAGTTGAAAGATAATGGCACACTTTTTTAACAACAAATGAAATATCCAGTCTTGTCAAAGTAAGATATTGTAAGTCATCAACTGAATTGCAATATAAGAAGATATCTTCATCTCCAAGAACTGTTTCAGAATTTGAAGAAAGCTTTTCATGAGCAGCCATGGGTGTTTGGACAGGCTTATAATTCTCCATCTTAGCTCTTCAAACAGGATCCCTAATGTACTTAGACCGAGGTAAGACTGATCCCATGAGAATTGGAAGATACCTCAATGGCCAAGAAGTAACAGAGAGGATCAAGATCCTTGATAGGAAAATTTGAGAGGGACGTCAGATGAGCTTTTGTAGGGCACGGGAACAAAAGCTTATAATGACAATATCATCAACATACACAAGCATGAAGTGTGTGATATCTTCTTGTATGAAGTTGAACAAGGATGTTTCAGCCTTGTACGTAGTAAAACCAAGCTGTTGAGGATGATCATTGGGATAAGAGCACCAAGGGTGAGGTGACTCTTTGAGATTATAAGTTGTCTTTTGAAGCTGCCAGCATTGGACGGGTGAATAATATTTTATATCCAGGAGGCTGCCACATGTATGCAGTTTTAGTGTGGATACTGTGAAGAAAAGCTTGTAAAATGTAGTATTGCGTAATACATTTGTTTATTAAATTGTTGCGTTCATGTAATCCGCAAATGGTGTAGTAGAGAAACAGGTTTAGTTTTATATTTTGTTACGTAATCAAAACATTTTTTGATATATTTTTATTAAAAATCATGTTTGAAAATAAGGCTTGAAAAGTAAATTAGAAATGCTGGCTGCAAATTGGCCGCACACATGTCGAGATCGGAGAGATGAGTCAGACTGTAAAACGGTTGGAAACTTGCCGGATACCGTCAATCGCCTCAACTGCCTGAATATGTTTCCGGAGATGTTTATCAAAGGAGCGATTCCGACCGGAAATTTGGCTGATTATTTGGCCGGTGATTTTTCAACCAAAATTCTGACTGGAAAAGAACCTTATTTTGGTAGTGATAGATTTAAATCTTGCGAGCACGATTTTGAGAGAAGAACATGGAGTATAGGACCTAACATACACCACGCGCTGTGATTTGCTGCGTGAGTTGGCTGATGATACCCTCGAATATGGAAGACAAGAGAGTAATGAGGACTTAGTTGATTAATCTGGAATCAACAAAGATACTTGGGGTTGAAATCCGGATGGCAGTAATACCAGTTCTAGTGGTCATGAACTGTTCCAGTGGCACCAACAAGGTGTTGTCTAACAACCACAAGATCCTGTGCGACCCCCTGACCACCACAAAAAAAAAAAAAACTGCTCCAGTGGCAGAATGATTTCGTCAACATAATCGAACAACTATATTGCCCCAGATGAACGGGCACGACCCACGTTGAGAATAAAAATTTACCGTGAACATCCCAACAGCAGGAAATAACCTCTTTATATAGTTTAACAAAAGAATGATAACAAGCTACGTAACAAGCATATAAAATAACAAGCTGCGATTACACTAACAGATGGAGATAAGATCGTAATATATTGACTGTTTAACAAAGACAACCATTGAAAACCAGTCCAAGCTTCGTTGGGCATGTAGTCGTAAACTAGCATTTGCTCGGTGCCCCTCGAGCAGCATCCCACATTCCCACCAGCCTGACAAGATTACAATGTTGAAGTCTGACAGTCAACATAACTTCAACACACACACACAGATTTGAATAACGCTTACTAGTTCTTATTCAGGATGAGCAAGAAGTGAGCTAATAAAATTTAAACTTCTGACTAAGGCGATAAAATTAAAAATCATACTGAAAGATCCCTGCAGTTTTCATCAGTAAACTGAAACTTGTAACAACAAGTAAAAGCTTTAGAATAGAGCGTTACCGGTCATATGATCCTGTGCCTGAGATGGTGCCTGCACTCTGAATCAAGTAAACGAAATTGGTTACATAAAGGTCCCATGGTCTAGTGGTTAGGACATTGGACTCTGAATCCAGTAACCCGAGTTCAAATCTCGGTGGGACCTTGAAGTTCTTGTTTAGTTTTCAGTTTTTCTTATATATATACCTTCCATTTTCCGACTTGTCCAGCAGAGATAAACCGGCCAGCTGCAACAATAAGTGTCCTGCATTTCCTGGTTCAACAATAATTTTGAGATGGGAAATCATTAGTACCATATTTTGAGCAGTAAAGCAGGAGAAGGGGCTGGTTTGGAGATGAGCAATATGCACATATAACTTATATACAGATCATTTTACAGCATATGAGTGGAACTATATATCGAAGTTATCTGACATGATCTCAAGCCGCTGTTTTGATAACACTTCCACATCTTCGCTTTTTATATGGAGAGGTGAGTATCCGAAGAACTAAAAGTTATCACATTACGTTTTCCGTGGAAAAATAAGGATCCGCACAGTTATTCAACTCCGCCTATATTGAGAAGAACTTAATGAAAGAAAAGTACTCCCAGGAGTGGCTAGCTGTGCGAGTATGTGATGAATGCCATATCCAATCTAATAAAATATTATCGGTATGGACAAAGAAGGGAGCCTAGTTGCTGCGAGGGGTCATGGTAAGAATTATAAGGAAATCAATAATGATAACTGCCAAACTCATACTCACCGGAATTCGGATCATCCACCGCCCTCCAAGAACTCACCTTTCTATACACCCCGAGTCTCATATAGTCATATATATCCCTTCCCAGCTTCATCCAAAACATACCCACCACCACCTTCACCATTCAACTCAAGCCTTCACTTTTCACTGCAAGATTTCCACTCCCCAGAAACCCCAAAGTCGGATTCTTCACCTCACCTCCCAAACCCTCTTCCTCCAACCAAACAGCACCAGCCCAATTCCATTTACAGACCCCAAGCAGCCATTTTGATCTCTAACAGGCCTCCACCTTTTACCAACCCACAGCACAGTTAAACTCAGGAATAATACTAAGTACCTGTCTTCGGACTCCTAGGGCTGGAAAACCCCGACTTTAACCTCCCGTTCCCCGACACTAACGCCACTTCCTCCACCGTAAAGTACCCGACGGCCGCCACGAACCCCGGAAACCGGAATGCTGAGACGAGGTTCGAAGCTGATACCAACACGTCCATCTCGTCTCGGTTTTTGTTGTTCAGAACAGCCAAAAGTTTTATATGATTTTCCAAGTGCGAAACTGGATTCAGAATTTTGTAGGACTGTCAAAAATCATATTTCCGTCAGAAGTGTACAATGATATGAAATTTTCTTAAAAATTCAATTTTTGCAGTTCGGAGTAGCTTTGTAACTCGGAAAGAGGGCTTTGTCGGTTTCTTCACATATTTAACCATTTATTTAACTTAATTAATCAAATACTCCGGTCCAATTTGACCTAATTTGCCTTCCGGTTCAATTCAAGTGCATCTATACTGAACCGAATCATATTTGAGTGCGAGTTGATTGAATCCGGTCCAATGTGATGTTTTTTTTTCAGTCAAACATATTCATAAAAATTTATACAATATTTATTTTCAAGCAATGATATTCAATTAGATTATTTTGTAACGTTAAAAAAGTCACTAATTAATGCATAATATGTGTAAATATGATTTTCGAATTTCCACAAATTGGTCTTTCCACAAACATTTACATGACTGCCTGGTCTAGAAAATCCAAATCAAATGAAACCCAATTTCTCTCTAGGATTGGTCATCAGATTTCCAGAAACCTGATCTGACAAAAAATTTATGCAACGGCGGATTTTCAATCAGTCTCCAGTCGAACCGCCAATGACCACTTCCACGAGCACCTATGCGAAAAAAGTTGCTCCTCTTAAAAGTTATGTACACCAGGTTCCTCATCATTTCCCGCCACATTTCGCCTATCCGTAAAAAAAACCTCCCAATCGCAGTATTCCCATTCTCCCTGCAGAGAGGAGAGCCGTGCGCCTTACTAGGAATTTATGGGAAATGCAACATTAGGTACGACGGGGTCTAGCTCGAAGGTACCTGTGTAACTATCGGCCGTGTAGCATCGTGACGGTGACTTCATTCACCGTGCAAGAGTGATTTTCGTGCTTGCTCGAGGATGAATCCGTCTCATTATTTCGTCGCAGACAGAAGCCCGGGGTCTTGGGTTGGGGCAATGAGGCCGTGTCGCTGCTCAGCATTACCACCACAGTGGACATCACAGGCCTGTCTTCGGCGTGCTCCTGCACGCATAAGAGCCCGACTTGAATGCATCTCAGCACCTCGGATGCCGGGTATGAGTCTCCCGCTTCCGGGTCCATCAGCTCCAGGGCTCTGTGCTCTCTCCACAAGTTCCACGCCTGTCAAAAATTCAAATCTGAGTTATTATTCCATACTCAAAATCAATTAATAATAAATATAAGAATCAAACATCTATTTTAAGGTTTTAGATTTGGTTCGGTCCGGTTCAAATCCTAAAAATTCAGATCCAAGTCCGGAAATAGGCCTAAGTAGTTAAAATTCGCGGCACTTACATGGCCTAGCAGATTGAGCTCATGGTCCGTGTAGTAGAAACCCCGATTCTTTTTCCCGCTTATGATCTCGAGCACCAAGACACCGAAGCTGAAGACGTCCGATTTCACCGAGAAGAGCCCATCCATCGCGTACTCAGGAGACATGTAGCCGCTGCACGAGACGAACCAAAGTCATTTAGCAATGTTGTCTCATTTAAGGTAGCCATTTGTGACCGGATGCTTACTATGTTCCAACGACGCGTTTCGTGTTGGCCTCAGTCTGATCCTGGCTGAAAATCCTGGCCATGCCGAAATCGGATATTTTCGGGTTGAGCTCGCCGTCGAGCAGCACGTTGCTCGCTTTCAGATCCCGGTGGATTATTCTGAACCTCGAGTCCTGGTGAAGGTAGAGAAGTCCTCGCGCGATTCCGCGGATGATGTTGTACCGCTTCTCCCAGTTCAGCATTGAACTCCTCTCCGGATCTGCAAAGAAAATGAAAAATAGATGACCGAAAAAATAAAAAAAGTATTTAATGTTAGAATTGTAAGAAACTCACGCTTTTCATAAAATACTTGTACAAATTTCACTAGAAAATTATTTAGAAATTCAAGGGCTCGAGTAAACGGTACTTACTGAATAAGGTGGAATCGAGACTTCTGTGTTCTAGATACTCGTAAATCAGCATTTTCTCATCCATTTCGACGCAGCAACCGAGCAGCCGAACCAAGTTCCTATGCTGCAACCTGGCGATCAATCTAAGTTCATTTTTGAACTCCTCCATGCCTTGACCGGACGTTTTGGCCAGCCTCTTCACCGCGACTAGTTGCCCAGCCGACAAAGTACCCTGTCATTAATTTCGCAACATTTCCCATTCAGTTTTCGAGCCCCATATGACCCCAAAGAGCATATATTTCGCTACGACTCCAATAATTTTACCTTGTAAACACTGCCGAATCCACCTTGCCCGAGCTTATTCTCCTCGGAGAACTTATCCGTAGCGAGCTGCATCGCGCTAAAATCATACAACGGCAGCTCCAATTCATCGGGGTTACTTTCATCGGTGTAGTCCCTCTTACTCGTGATGACAACCTCGTTGAGCAGCAAATCCTGGCTCCTCTCACTTGGACCTGTACAAAACCGCAAGTACCCAATTACACACTCCAATCTAATTTTTTTGATTGACTGTTTGACCTGTGTATATGTGACAGACACTAATTAATGATATTGACACTATAACTTTCCGTTGTTACGTGACATCCTGATCGATAGATTCGATACCGATGGCAACACCAAAATTCACCGAAATTTATATTTTACTTTTGATCTAAAGGTGAGATGAGAGTGAGCTTTTGGCACCTTTCCTTGCGGTCTTGGGATTGAGCTTTCGCTGCAGTGCCTTCTGCTTCCATAGAATGATGGCGGCGAGACAGCACGACAGGATCCCAACTCCTGCGACGATGCCTACGATTTTGATCACTCCCTTGGCCTTGCCGGCGTGAGTTTTAGTGTTGATCCCATTCACATGCCCTGCAAAAAAAACAGGAAAGACCCATTTTTCAGGAATTAGCTGTTTAGTTTCTGCAAAAGAAAGATGAAATTTTATGTTTGATTTATCTCGGAAAAATCTAAGTAACATGAGATTTATGTTTGGCTTTTAGGCCAATGGAAAATTCTCAATATGTAAATCAGGAATCGAAACTCTAATCAATTCGATCCCCCGTCCGATTTTTTTGAAAACTATACCAAAATGTGTACTAATCTTCTAGGCAGCCGCCAAGGTAGGTGGCCCAAGCAATAAACACAATTCAAAAAACAACCCTAAACATTTCATACCGGAGACGGAGATAATGTCATCAGCCGGCTACTGTGACTGACCCCACTAACCTACCAATGATTCCTAGCACGATATTTCCACCTGGAATTTCGTCTTCTAGTTGATGATAGTTACGACTTTAAAACACACATTCCCATTCAAATTCCAATTCCAACTCTTGCGGCAGAATTAAGTAGTAGTAGAATTAGCATGCATGGCATCATTAATCTCCCCATTTGGGCCCCACAAGACCCTCCTAAAGACACCCATTAAAGCAACCACCTTTTCACCGCTAAGTAATCAATCTCGAACCTCAATCATCACCCCAATAATCACATCATTTCCGCCATTAAAGCTGACATACTTATTTGTGTCCATCTGTAAGTGGCTTAGTAAGTTCTATTAGAGGCTGGAGGGATGAGTAGAAATCTCGTGGTACTATCACAATTTAAATTTAGAAATTACTAAAGATTGTTAGACAAACATATTAAAGAATCGAATCGAGTGCTGAGCTGTAATATGCTATCCAGTCCAAAATGATGCTTGTTTGCTATTCAATCTAAAATTCCGGTATTTTGACATGTAATTTCAAACATTTGTCGATTTCTACAACCCATTTCTTTACTAAGAACATGTGAAAAAAACTCATCTCCTATCTTCACTATCAGACAAGAGTCTGATACGTGATCAGCAATGTTTTCATGTGAAATCAAGAACCATGGAGCAATCCAAACCTCAACATAATCAAAGATTTCAAATTTGAACACGCCACGTGTGAGATTGGCGACAAAACATGTGTTGGCGCATAGTAAGATCAAACTAAGGTGACATGCTCTCATAATCAGGGGACCATTTTGCCTTTCACGGTGATCATCCACCAATTTTCTAGCTACCCTACATTTTTCACCTACCAGCTTTTTATGTATACAACTGTTTTCAAATACGTGTTTGGCACCTCCTCAGTCGAACCATTTAGTATTCAGTACGAATTTCCTGTTCAATCAGTCTCCGCCAAACAGGCCGTAAAGTTATTAAAAGGAAAAAAGCGGGTAAAGTTAAAAAATCAAATCAAATCAAATCAGTTAAATGTTGAACCGAACCGAGTAGGGCTGTTCAAACGTTCGGTTCACCGAATAATTAAAATATAATTTTGATATAAGGTTTTATGTTTTCAAAACCAAAAACCGAACTGATTTATTTCGGTCAGATTCGGTCCAAAACCGATTAAAATATTTTTTTTCCATATAACTCTTCCTTAATAACAATTTCATTCGTAATAAATATATAAAAAATTAGAAAAATAAATATTTTCATTATTTGCTATATAATTATTTATGAAATAGTGTAATAACTAATATTTACCTTTAAATATCAATTAAGTAGTAAAAAAGAAAACAAAAATGCGTATTAGTTTTATTATTATTTTAATAATTCAGTTTTTGGTTTGATCGAAATATAAATTGTCAAAACTGATAATGGAACCGTAATAATTCTTATATTTCGGTTCGATTGACAAACAAACAATTGGTTCGGTTCGGTTTTCAATTTGAACCGAACTATGAACACCCCTAGAACCGGCCGCTTCCCGTCGGTCCAATTGGGAACCGAGTTGGGACGAGCTGACTCAGCTATCTCTCCCATCTCTCCGGTTATCGGTATCGGAACTGTCTGTAAGTTATTGAAAACAGAGGAGAGGGAGAAGGAGGATTACCCAAATCTGAAGCGGCGAGCTTGACGTAAAGCGTCTGTCCAGCATCAGCAAAGACCCTCAAGTCCTCCAGCTCCCCACTCCACATGACGCAGCCGGAGCCTTTGCCGGTGATGTCCCGATGAGCGTAAGCCGTGCAGCTGCAGTTCCTCGCACACGCGTCCCCGCACTCCTCAATCGTCATTTTCTTGTCGACATACGCGCCCGAGCTTTGCGGAAGCTTCACGTTCTGCAGCTGGGCAAACCCGTCCGTTCTGCAGTCGAGCTCTGTTCTCCGCGCGCACCCGTCCGACCCGTCTCTGAGAAACCAGGCCTCCGGGTTTCTGGGCTCGAACCCGGTTAAGCACTTGCAGACCGGGGAGGCGTTGGTGTCGCATACGCCGTACCCTCCGCATTCCTTGTAGTGGTCGCACTGGTCCTTGGGGGCGTACCAGTACGGGTTCCACTCGTGGCTGCTCTCTACCCACGTGAAGCGCTGCAGCATTCCTGTCGAGTTGACGACGAGCCGCGACAGGACTGACTTGTTCTTCAGCTCGAAGTAGTAGTAAACGTCTGCCGAGCTCGTTTCGAAGATGAAGTCGAGGATTTCGGACTGCTTCATCTCCGGAACCCCGGAGAATCGCAGCCCGTTCCACGGGCCGCTTCGATACGTTATGATTTTATCTTTCCAGAGAAATATCTCTGGGAAGCCTGCTGGGTTCAGTATGAACGCGAAGTCTCCGGAAGAGGGATCTTCCGGGGACTTCCACGCGCGGATGAATCGGTCGGAGTTCGTTTTGAAGTCCCAGCCGAGCTTCATCCCGGGGAGCAACGTATCGGTGGGATGGTCGAAGCTCTGCCAGACGATGTCTCCGTCATTGTTGGCACCTTCGTGCTCTGATCGGAGCACGAAGTTGCCAGTGTCTAATAATTGCGCGACCAAGTTGGTCTCGTTGGCGATGATCGTCTGGTTTGACAACCAGAGGAGCTTGCGGGAGTCTTGGAAAATGGCGAGGTTGCCGGTTTGGGTGATGAGGAGGGAGGCGTTGGCGCTGGTGACGGGGCTGTCGCGGTTGGCGACCCAGACGACTTTTTTGTCGGGGATGGATTTGTACCAGATGCCGAGGTAGCGCTTGGCGGAGGCGGGGGAGGGGGAGAAGAAGCCGAGCTCGAAGATGCCGCCGGGCGAGACGAGTGTGCGGTCGGGAGTGAGCTGCTGGGCGGGCGAGAGCGTGTCTGATGCTCCTCGAGCGGTGAAGGTGATGATGAGGAGGAGCAGGGAGGTGGGGATGAAGGGAGTAGCGTGGAACATTTTTCAAGAGGTGATGTGGAAATTGTGGAGGAGAAGCATGATGGAGCCTGGAGAGAGAGATTGATGAGGTATGGAATCGCGAGTATCTGGCAACTTCGTGGGAGTTTTGTGGCTTGTTTGGTGGTCAGCTTTGTACATTTTTGGGACCAGAATTGAGGTTGTTGACCTTAATTTTTCGGACAAAAATTAAATTGAATGTTATTCATTTTAAAGATTATTTAACATTTTGACCTTAAAATATTTTTAGGTGTTATTAAGAATTAAAAAATTACACAAAAACTTAATTAATAAAAAAAACAGAAATTTTCTGCGGCTTTGATTAGTATATAACACATTTGTTACTGTTCCCTTATAAATATGCGAAGGATGGTTTTAGGAGGCAGCAAAATGTTAACAGAGGAACATCACAAAGCAACCCCGAGACTGACTGAGAGTCTCGCAAACAGAGACAACCTAACAAGCTCAAACGCTACAAAACAAGTTCCACTTGTTCACATGTGAAAACCAAACAGAAAACAAGAGAGTGAAAACTAAGCTTCGAGCGTACTCAGCGACTCATCCTGTCTGCTATAAGACTGATTTACTAGATTGCTCATGAAGCTTTCTCCAGACCTGCAAGATCAAAACACCGGATTCAGCTACACAGGAGGAGAAGGTGCGGTATAAGAAATTTTGTTTAACGAATTTATCTAAAGGCGCGATGTTTTATTGGAGCAGAACATCGGATCCAGCAAGACAGGAGAAACTGCAGCATAAAAATTTTATACAACAAACTCAACCAATGCGCGATTTATTTTTGGAGCAAAACACTGGATTCAGAAAGACAGGAGAAGCCCCAGCATAAGAAATTTTATACAACAGGTTTAACTAGACACACAATGTTTTATTGGAGCAAAACAACGGATTTAGCTACTTACGAGAAGCTGCGAATTGATAAAATTCACACAACATACTCGACAGAAAAAGTAATGACATGAATTCAAACTAATGTATTTATTGGCGAGAGTGCACATCCACTGTGATTTTTTCTGACTTCTCGTTTATTTATTGTTTATACGAAAGAAAACATATGCAAACACCTTAGCATTTCAAATGACATGAATTCAAACTAATGTATGAACCAAATTTGATAACACTCAAGAGTTTTCGAACTATTATACAAGTCAAAACAGCAGCCTCAAGACCAAGGTTCTATCCCACGCGCATATGGAAAAAGTAATACGTAGTTTAGTCACTTAGATATGAGAGGAACAAAATCCACTGTGAAAAACAGTTATCATTTGGGACAGCTGAAAAGAAAAGGCTGCTAGTCAAGCCGTGAGTTAATGGAGGACATATGTCCACCTTCAACAACAACATGATTGAAGATTAAGAAGTGGACGCCGACCTACCAACAAAAGGATATATAATTGAAAATAATTTCACACACGCGGCGTAAAGGGCCTCAATATCTCATATGAGCACTCGCAATCTATTGTCTTTTATGCTGTGTTCAGGAAAATGTGGAGGAAAGGAAAATGAGAGAGATAGTGAATTCTCCATGGATTCCTCCCTTATTTTCTTTACTTTCTATTGTTTGGTAGGGGATGAAAATTATGAGGAAAACATTAAAAACACTCTTTAATTTCACCGAATTTTCCTTTTCATCTTCTATTTAATTTTCCTTCCCCGACATTCCTTTAACTAAACAAAGGATTATTTCTCAATTTTCCATTTAGCCAAATTCCTTTCTCACAAATTTTCCCTTCACCAAACACGGCCTTAGTGAATTTAACAGCCTCCAAGATACAAACTTTCAGAACCAACATATGAGTTAGAATTCAGAACCAATGAGAGAAAGGAATAAAAAAAGTATAATCATTTTGTGGAAGAAACCGTCTTTAAGGAAGGTAGCTCAATGTTGAAAATGAATGTTCCAGCAAGACTTGAATTCAGAATCCCCAACAAACCCAGCAGCGCAATAAAAGCGACAAACATATCCATAAAGCACACACCTTCAAACCATGTCAATACCATCACATGAAGCAACCTATAACCCGTACTTATTAAATGTTCAACAAATCCAATATCACACCATGCAACTCCAGCAAACCAAGAATCGAATCAACTTAAACAACCCAACAGAGACAACTTCATTTTCATCGAAAACACGACACACAATCTTCAGACAGTTTGATTCAATATACCAAGAAAATGTTATACCTATTTGTTTATCAGACACGTCAAGAAACTGCAGCTTGTCCTCTGCTGTGACCTTACCAGCAGCGGCCTTCTGACCTCCATCACCATCATCCCCATCAGCATCACCATCCTTGTCATCAGGAAACCTAACAACAACAACAGGACACACGCAATGCTGCACACAGTAATCACTGACACTCCCGAGCCTCCCCTTCGTGTTCCTTCTCGATGCACCAAACCCTCTACTCCCCATCACCACCGTGCTCAGCCCCAGCCTCTCCACCTCCAAGCACAGCCTCTCCTTCATGTCATGATCCTTCACAATGTGGATCTTGTACGGTATCCCCGCCTCCACCAGCGGCTGGGCCAGATCGTTCGACTTCGCGTTCGTGAACGCGTCGAACTCGTCCTCCATCTTCCGCTGCGACTCCTCGTCTTCCGCCGCGACCGACAGATCGATCGACCCCCAGTCCGCGCCGTACAGGACGCTCGTCGGCCGCACGTGTAGGAGGATCACAGCGTCGCCCTTGCGGAGGTAGTTCTGCACCGCCCATCGCACCGCGAAGGCGCTCTCGTCGCTGAGATCCACGGCGATCCCGATCTTGCGCTGCGCGCCGGCGATCGGCGTGCTGCAGCTCGAGAGCGGGTAGCGCGGGGAGGAGGGCTGGATCACCACCGCCTTCGGGTGGCGATCGGCTTCTGGAGATTTCCTCGGTGACGTCATCGACATCGGTGTCGAATCTTGTTGTCTGTCTCATGTCGAGTAGTGAAGTTGTGCTCAAGAAGTTGTCGAAATGCTTTCAATGTCGTTATCAAGAATCTCATTAACAACGACCGTCTGTTAGCTACGACATCCTTTCGTCGATAAATCACGTTTGAGCTAATTGGGCCTAGATCATAATTCAGCCCAAATAATCATTTTGGGCCAAAATCGAGACAAACATAGACGTTAACGTTAGTGACTGCTTTTTAGAGCTTCTCGTTGGTAAAAATAATTTAGGCCGAGATATTACCAACCCGTTTCGGTTGCTGGGCAAGGTTGATATTCTTCAAATTTAGCGACGACAAAAAAATTAAGCTGGGCTTCATGGGCCGAGACCTAAGCCTTCAGCCCAAACTCCCTCACAGACCTAAACCGACCCGGTGTCGGATCCGGGTCGATATCGGTTGACTTGACGGGGAGCTGGAGATTTCTAGGGTTTTAATAATCGGAATTCCCAAATCGATTTGGGATTGTTTGACCAATCGATCGACAGGTTCAGTGGATTTGAGGTTGTTGTGAGTTTCGGCGCGTAAAGATGCCGCAGAGGCACTCGAAGAACAACAACGATCTTGCGTTCTTTACGTATGACGAGAAGAGGAAGCTAGGGTACGGCACGCAGAGGGAGAGGCTCGGGAAGGACTCGATAAAGCCGTTCGATGCTTGCGGTCTGTGCTTGAAGCCGTTCATCGATCCGATGTGCTGTCAGAAAGGGCATGCTTTTTGTAAAGAGTGCATCTTGGAGTGCTTGTTGGCTCAGAAGAAGGATATGCAGAGGTGGGTGGGTTCTTTGATTTGATTCAATCAGTCCGTGAGGTCAAACATTTTGAATCTGATATTACACTGATGAGTGTTGAGATTTGTAGTGCGTTGATTGCTGAATCTGATAGGCAAAATATTTACATTGGGGATATTGGTCAATGATGAAAGGCCCTTGAAGGGTCTAGACAGCTTTTTTGTGCAAGAGTGGTAGTCTATGGTAGTGTAACTGAGAGACCAAAATGGTATTGTTCTTAGTTGCACAGATATGTTGACGGGTATGTAATTGGGTGTGGTTACAGATACGGGAGACTGGAATTTTAAAATTGTTAGAAAAAAAATGTGACACAAAAAAAATTCTAAATTCTTCACAATCTATTATTTATACTTTTTACTTTTGCAATTCACAAATAATTAGTTGTTATGAGCAAAACAGGGATAAGAATATTGTAGTTGTATATACAGACATCCAATAAAGATATCTGAGCAAATTTTTAACACTTTTAAAACATACAATTAGTAAATCTAAGCCGCTAAAGGTACGGGTACGACATAGTATGTTAGTATGTATGAGCTGAAATACGTTTGATTTTGGTAGGAAGCCTGGGGGTTGAAGTTAGCAAGTTTGTTATACTTGAGTGCTTTTGTTGTTTCTGCTGGGAGTGCTTGTGTTTTGATGTGTATCAGATCTGCTGCCATTACTTTTGATAGCTTAGGTTACAATTAGGCTTCAAGATGCCAGTGTTTGAGTGAATGAGTGTTTGTATGTGGCGCTGATTTATGATACTGTTTCAGTTTTGTGGCAACATAAGCCAGGCCTCTCTCTGTTTCACAGGTGTGATATGATCCGATGATCATTTTCTTTGGAATATTTCCCGAGCTCTTGCTTGGGTACCATTCGTTGTATTCATGTATGCTAAAATCAAAGTGACATTGACGAGAGAGTCTTTTGCCGATTTCATGCGCATGAGGTCTTCCGTCAAATTAGTGTATGGTGTTTTCATCTGATCACCTTGACGATAATGGTGCTTTTACTTATGTGGTTGTTTGCTTTAACTCGTTTGTTATGTTAATTTCTATTGCCTGTGCTGGTTATATAGTGAAAATGGTTATGTATCATTCGCAGGAGGCAAGCTGCCCTTGCTACTCAACAGAAGCACGAGAAGGAAGAGGAAGAAGAGAGATTAGCTCTTCAAAAGGCCAGAGAGCTCGATGAATTTGATCAGCAGAACCATGGGGCTGTCCCGCAGTACACTGATAAGAACAGCTTCTACAGCAAGGACAAGAATGGATTCCATGGGGCAAACAGTGTGAAGGCCACTTCTTTTGAAGAAGAAGCTCTGAGAACAATGAAAGCATTCTGGCTACCTTCAGCAACTCCGGAAGCCCCGGTTAAGGTGGAGGCTCCCTCGACTAGCACCGTGTGCCCAGAAGGCAACGAGAAAATCAAGCTGAAATCATTATTCCCCATCCACTTAACGGAGGACAAAAGCGAAAGGAGCAAATCCAATTCTATTGATAGAACGTACATATGCCCCAGCTGCAAGGTCACGCTGACCAACACACTCTCGCTCGTGGCTCTTAACACCTGCGGGCACGTGTTCTGCAAGAAATGCGCGGACAAGTTCTTGCCTGCAGACAAGTCTTGCCTCGTCTGCAGCAGGCCTTGTAAAGAGAGGAACTTGGTGCCCTTGGAGAAGGGTGGAACGGGCTTTGCAGGACATGATGACAAGCTTGAAGCAAAAGACTTCAAGCACTTGGGGAGTGGCTCTGGCCTGGGGCTTGTCAGGCCCCCTACAAAGACTTGACGCACATGAAGCTTCCACCAACCCGTCGAAAGTTTGTATCTTGGTGGAATTGCCTGTTTGTGAAACATACTGTTAAAGCTTCACCTTTCTATGCTGGTTTTTTGTAATGTTATAGATTCGGGAAGAACATGAGACAGGCAGGCTTTTGGTTAATGTTTTCGTGTTGTTTTCTTCGGTACAGTTAATGAATATCCTGCGCAAGTGGTTGCTTTTGTTCGATTTCTCATAACTAACCGCATGTCTTCCTGGATCACAGGAGTCGACAACGTTGGACATGAACAAGACAGGAATTTATTTAGCAGCGACGTGGTGATACAAACACAACTATCTGAATCCAGACATACGTAACATCAGTGGGTAGTCGAATATTATATAGCACCGAACCCTGGATAGAATCGAAGTCACTCTTCCCGGGGCCTGTAAATATCCGTCGCGCCGAAGAAAGACAAATATCTCATCACCCAGACATCATAAGTTCCAAACACGGGGCGGATTCTGGGACGCCTTCCGGACTGACAAGGTCTGTCTATATTTAGTTATTTACATACCAAGCGCAAAAGATCAAAAACATGTTCTTCACTCCATTATTGAATCTATTTATGAGTCTTTGTTCCGTTAATTTTAGGGTGGAAAGGGAAGGAGAGTGAAGTTGAGAAAAGAAAAAGGGTTGTTCCCGAGTTTAATGGAAGAGGGAGTTGGGGGTGGAATGACGGATTTAACCCTTATTTTTCTTTCCTTCCAAATTGAGGGTGGAAGGAAGGGAAGGGATGAGGGAAAATTAAAACGAAACTACCATTTTACCCTTCATTTAGAAAAGGAAGGGAAAAGTTTAAGGGTATTTTTGCCAATTTTTAATTTTTTTCTCCTATCCCTCCAAATTTTTTGATACTCGGGAACTGATTTGGGTATTGATATTTGAGATTAACGCTGCGGACACTAATTTTTTTAATATATATTTGTATGTACTTTTGTGTATTATAATTGTAATTGTCTATATTGAGGTGTTTTTGATTGAATTTGATTATAAAAACTAAAAACTGAATTAGATTTATGAATACAAAATTTAAACCTAAAACTGAATTATAAAACTAATATTTTTTTAATATAAATATTTATTAATTAAACCGGGAGGACTCCCCTGTGAATTTGGATTTTTTTTAAAAACTATAATTTCTACAAGTGTTAATATCCATTATATACTACCATTCATTTTAATTTCAAATCAATTCTATCTGAAGAAAACCGTAATTATGAACTGAGATTTTCTTAAGAAATTCTTAGTTTCAAACCGTGATTTTACTTTTTATAAAAACATCGGTTTAGAATACATAAAAATCACAGTTATGAACCGCGGTTTTCTTACTATCGGTTTAAAATTACAGTTTTCTTAGCAAAACGTGATTTACCACTACAGTTTTTTTTAAATAAGGTAGATTAGAAATTAAAATGAATAATAGTGTATAATAGATATTAAAATTTGCAGAAAAAATAGTTTTTTTTTAAAACAAAAATAGTAAATCTGCCACTTGCCCCACTTGCACACAAATTTATAGTTTTCTTTCAGGGACTGACAAGAACATATTTGTTTTTAGGGCATCGCAATTTTTGTCCATGTAATCATGACGAAAGTATAATAATTAGTGACAATTTTGCTCTATTAATATGCATTTTTACTTTACTTCTCGATCATGATAGTAAAGTCCCAGTGGCGGAACCTTTAGCGAGCAATGGATTGGCCGCCCTTCAAAACGTAAAATACATACTTCTATGTAAAATAATAAATAAAAAATTAAATATATAAAAAAATTTATATATTTAATTTCAATTAAATTTTTAGTTTGACTTCCAAATTCAATCAAAATTTTGATCAAATAATTTTATGTCTCGAAAAAAATTTCTAAATCCGTCAGTAGGAAAATAATCAGACTCATTATTAAAAAATACTTTAAACTATTGGAACAATGCGGATAGAGATCCAGTGTTGCGCAGCGCTTTGCTGTGAGCACAAAACGATATCGTTTTGAATGACAGTACACGAAACGACATCGTTTATAACATAAAACGAAATCATTTTGTGCTCGCAGCAAAGCTATACGCAGCTCCGGAGCCGTGTCGCCTTTATGCATCTCTATCACCGGAGAGACGCGTAAGGAGCCTCTCGCTTTCAGAGCAGGTCCAGCTCTGGGGTCTCCGTCATGGGGCTTGGATCAGCCATTGTCGGCTTATCACTTATGGTGACCTCCGAAGCTAACTGAAGCTATCTTTTCTTTATTTTCGCTGGTCAACTTTGTGCTCCAGGTTTATCGATCTGCACTATAAATGCTGCGTTTCGTTATCTCATTGAAAACAGGTCCAGCCATATTCTATACATTCACACTTATAATGCACTCAGTATTTTATGTACTATTAGAAAAATTCAATTAATGTTTAATTGTTTGAAGTGGATAACGATAATGATGATTATTATTATTATTAAATAAAAAATTGAGAAGAGATAAGAATACGTTTTTTTAAAACTTAAAAATGCACCAGATTAAAAGTAAAATTCTAAAAGAATTCTAGACTTTTCCAGTTCTATTTTAATAGATGTTTTGAGCGTTTTCCGATGCATATTTTTATTTAAAAAATAAAAATTGAGATAATGATAGAAGGTAGAATAAGTAAATTTGTTTTTCAGCAGTTAATTCACTTACTTGTAAATATGGAACTTAACATATATTTATATTACACACGAGTAAAGGCACTCGTCGTCTCGACGGTTCGGTTCGAAAAAAATTAAAAATCGAACCAAACTATTAGTCATCCTTTTTTAAAATATGAAACTGTAAACCGAACAATTAAAGGCACCCGTCGTTCCGATGGTTTGGTTCGATAAAAATTAAAAATCGAACCAAATATTAGTCATCTCTTTTTAAAATATGAAACTGTAAATCGAACGATTTTTAAAAATTTGAAACAGAACCAAATCGAATCACACTGAACCGAACCAAATTGGACCAGATCGAACCGAACCGAACCAAACCATAGGGATACGGACATCTTATTTTGTTTTTTATATAGATCAATCAATGAGAACTAGATATATGTTTGTTAATTAGTTTATAACTAAGAGATAATAATAATAATAATAACAACAATAAAAAATTGTTAAATTAAAATAAATAAATTGTGAGAATGTGCTACGTAGGATTTTGAAGCTTTGAATGCATCCTAAAGAAACAATTTCTACACAAATTCTCGAGATTTCGATATCTGTTTCAATTAATTTATAAATATAAATATTTATTATTTGAAAGGCTATTTCAATTTATTGTTTTTTATGCATTAGGGGATGTTAGTTTTAATTTCTTTTAGAACACGCTTGATTAAAAAAATTAAAATTTTGAACATAAGGTGGCCGAGTGGTCAGGTGACAGTCTGATCTTTGTGGTATCAACTTTAAATCTCATTAATGGTTAAGTGCGTGAATTTTTTTTGTAGAAAAGACATAAAAATGATTAGAATTATAGGGAAAAAAATCATGTTCTTGTTTGACTGATTTATTATTAGTATATTAAAGTTGGACCTGGTCGGAGATCAAACCGAACATCCGACCGGTTTTCAAATTACTGATTGGCCTGTTAAAGCCGTGCATTTCAATACATATAGAACAGGGAAAAATAACTCTATACTATCACCATTTTCCTAATTGCGAGCAGAATTATCACAGTTTTTAAAAAAGATGCGATGTAAAAAACATGGATTTATTTTCTAAAATAAAATTTACCGTTACACTCCTAAACTAATATTATATCAAGACTTAAATTCGTGTGCGAAACTTACGTCGTTTGATTAACAAAATAAATAATTTCATTTTGCACACAAAAACAAAACGACGTCTTTTCATACTCAATCATTCATAATCCTCAACAAATTTAATAAGATCTATTTTATATAAGAAATCAAATAAATTAATTTTAAGCATCATTCGAAATCAGTCCAATTTTTTTTCATCATACCCTTTTCAAAAATCGTAATAGTTCTGACTGCCAATTGGATAAGTGGTGTTGTTGATGGCCAGTTTTCTGTAGAGAAATTCTCGAGCGGAGCGGACTCACAAATAAAATGATGTCACATGCTATTTTGACTTGGCATCAACCAATAAAAAATTAGGAGGTGCCATTTAATTTTTCAACACATGTATCTACCGTCCACCACTGTATTCATCCAATAATTATGGTTAGCTGTCATAAGAATCGTGGTCAACTAGTCAGATTAAGATTCTTCCCTGTTTCTCAGCCTTGACCAGTTTGGACTGATTCTGCTTCTATCTTGGACTCTCTCTCCCCATCCCCGTATAAACGTCTGAATCCCATCTACGCAATCACATAGCAGAGCAGCCGTCCAGAATCGGTAAGCTCAAGATTCGGTTCGCATTTTGACCTCATCTTCCTTCGCTTCTCTCTCTCGGTCACCATTAAGTCATTATCATCTCCATTTCAGATCTGCTTCACGGAGATAAGTAGCCGCGTTAGAGCTGTCGCTGTGCTCAGTTTCTCACAGGCTCCGAGGGACGGTGCAGGTATGACGATGGCGGCCGATGAATCCGCAGGCGGAGGCGCCCTCAAGGTATGCATCAGTCAATACAACTATGAAAGTACAAGATTACCCAGCTGGAGTTCTGAATCTTCTGGTTGACTTTTCTTTCAGGGTAAGGTTGCGGGGCTGGTGGTGTGCTGGTTTCTGGGCATGGGCTCGCTCGTCTCCTGGAACAGCATGCTCACCGTGGCCGACTACTACTACAAGCTGTTTCCCGTATGTGCGACTCCGCTAGCATCTGATCCATTTTCATTCCAACCGTGGAGCTCTGAATTTAAATCGGATTTTAATGATTCCTTCTTCAGCATTACCATCCGGCCAGAGTGCTGACGCTCGTCTACCAGCCGTTTGCGCTGGTCACGATGCTGATCTTCGCGTACAACGAGTCCAAGGTCAACACCAGGAGGCGCAACATAGCCGGATACACTTTGTTCTTCGCTAGCACTCTCGGGCTTGTGATTGTACGCACCTGTTTGAAACCTTCGGTTTTGTGATAATGTTGTTGCTGAGAGGGTGAGTGCTTTTCGATTTGTAGCTGGATTTGGGCACCTCCGGAGGCGGCGGCATCGGGCCTTACTTAGGCGTCTGCGCCCTCGTCGGCGCATTCGGCATCGCTGACGCCCTCGTGCAGGGAGGCATGGTCGGAGATCTGGCCTTCATGTGCCCCGAGTTCATACAAGTCTGTCATCTAACAATCTCTACTCCATTTATATAAATTCATGTGTATCAATATTTGTAAGTTTCGGCTATTGAGCGTGTAGTCGTTTATGGCGGGGCTGGCCGCCGCGGGAGTCCTAACGTCTGGCCTGCGGCTGATCACAAAAGCAGCTTTTGAGAAGCATAACGACGGCCTTCGGAAAGGAGCATGTATGTGTCGCGCTTGCACCAAGCTCCGTCTTCTCGATTGCGTATGCGTCTAGCAGTTTTTATCTCATCGGATTCGGTTGCGTTGCAGTGTTGTTCATGTCGATTTCGTCATTCCTCGAGTTCCTGTGCATCTTCTTGTACGCCCTCGTCTTCCCCAAGCTCCCGATCGTGAAATACTACCGCTCCAAGGCGGCCTCCGAGGGGTCCAAGACCGTGTCGGCTGACCTCGCAGCCGTCGGCATCCAGACGGATGAAATCCAAGTAAGAATTCCGCCTTTTCTTCCTCTTCGCTGTTGCCCAAGGAGCTATGGATGCTCAAAGGGCTGTTAGTCGCAGGACGCGGAGAAGCACGGGCGGTTGAGCCTCAAAGAGCTTCTGGTCCGAAACATCGACTACGAGCTCGACCTCTTCCTCATATACGTCTTGACCCTGTCGATCTTCCCGGGCTTCTTGTACGAAAACACCGGAGAACACGGCCTCGGCACATGGTAAGCTCTCCCCCAATTCGAATCTAATAACGACTTGACTCGCAAGAAAGCGGCAAAGGGTGACATTTTCGGAAAATGGCAGGTACCCGCTAGTCCTGATCGCCATGTACAACGTCTGGGACATCATCGGGCGCTACGTGCCTCTCGTCAGGTGCATCAAGCTCGAGTCGAGGAAAGGCCTCACGGTCGCGATTCTCGCAAGGTTCTTACTCGTCCCGGCCTTCTACTTCACGGCCAAATACGGCGACCAGGGCTGGATGATCTTCCTCGTGTCGTTCCTAGGACTCTCCAACGGCTACCTCACCGTCTGCGTCCTCACCGTCGCACCCAAAGGCTACAAGGTAACACTCCGTTAAAACCTCATATCAAACTTAACCGTCCAAGTGTCGCGAAATTCTCCAATGAACTTGTCACTGGCTGTATTCAGTGTTAAAAATGGCACTCTAATGATATGGGTTCTTGGTGTGTGGCAGGGGCCGGAGCAGAACGCGATTGGGAACTTGCTGGTGCTGTTTTTGCTCCTCGGCATATTCGCCGGGGTGGCGTTGGATTGGTTGTGGATCATCGGCAAAGAGGACTTCTGAGGAGCTGAAAGTTCATTCATATGAATTCACCAAGTCTTAGGTTGTTTTCATTTGTATGTAAATGTCGTTATGATTTGGTGACACGTAGATTCGTTGGTTATTTGGAAGGAGAAGACAAGTTGATACAATGGTACATTGGTGGTCATGTCTCAACACTGGTTTGGGCCGTCGATAAGCCCAATACGGCACCAGGCTTTCAGCTAGCGTTTCATGAAAGCCCAAAAGAGACTGGGGCGGGCAGTATTCCCATCCTTGAAAAGGTTTCAAAATCGTAATCTAATTATTAAGCTCAATGACCTGAATTTCAAAAAAGAATTTCAGAAAATGTTAAAAAGTGAATTGGTAATGTGGATAATGTTTAAATAAATCAAATGTAATCATAAGTATTAATGAAAATATACTTATCACTCAATATTACAAGCGCGATGCTGTTATTGAAACACGTCAAGTTTTCGATGCGTACGTACTAGATTATTAAAACCGGGCGGGAGCAGTTGATTCAATCGATCGAATCGTGAATTAGTAATTGATTTGGTTCGGTTTTACAAACACATATCATATTTAACTTGATTAAGTTGGTAAAATCAGTTAAACCATGGTTTGACAGATTCAATCCTGCAGCGGTCAAACTGTCAGTGCAGTAGCAGTAGGCATGAACTTCACTAGCGCTCCAAATGCTTCACTCTGAAGGAGGTCGAGGGTCGTCACTAATACTTGCGGTGTGCTTGTGTATTCAATCTGAGATTATTTTGTATTTTTTTTAGAATTAGTGCCTGTTTAGTGAAATGCGGGAGACAGTTTATAAACTACATCGCTATATTATTTTGAAGCAAGTGATAAAACACAACGTTTTTGGCGTATTAGAATCTTGTTCCCTCCTTCGCATTTTCCGGCGTAGTTTTATTGAGCCTCGGACAACCTTGTTCGAGGTCATTTGACATGGTACCAGAGTAGAAAAGTATTGCGGTGAATTCGAACAAATTTTCTTGAATTTCTTGCATTGTTATTGGTGTTTAATTCGAATAGTAAATACTAATTTAGCACCGATTTCAATGATGCCTCTTGTAGCATCATCTGGTGTTAATCTTTTTGGATGACCCGCACTTCATTAGTGTGGCAAAAATCATAGTGGATTGAAAAAATACATATGTGGAAGCTATCATGGAGATCACCCTCACCGCGGGCTCTAAACTAGGTCTGTGGGCGGCTATTATGTGAAACATGTTGATTTGTCTTTATAATTGAAATGGAGAAAGTGCAATGATGTTATCTGTTATGTTTAATTAATTCAATATCTCTAAGGATTTTGTTGGACCAATTTCTACATTCGAGTGATATGTAGCTACGACCTTGATTATCTTGAATGTTCTATTAGAGGAATCTAATGAGATCGAATATTATACTATCCTATGACTTCTTCCAAGCACCAATGGTGAGAAGTTTTCAAAAAGTCAAGCCCCTAGCTCATCTCAAATATATCACTGAAGGACGACTATTTCATGGCCTTTACACCAAGTCAGGCACAACATTTACACTGCCATCTATATCATGTGTTCAAGAATTTGATCAACAAATGTGAAGACATTTATCCTCAATATATGGACAAAGACTAACCAACACATTTGATAGGCACTATTCTCTTAGAGACACTCATTTCACATTAGACACCTTTAGGTCTGATGTAATTGTGACTAGTTCGAAGCTTGAAGATCTGTGGACATGCCTAGTCATTATGGAGAAGAACTTCTCCTCTGTTGCTTGGATTTTTCGGTGATGTTGGATAATAGCTGTTGTCTCTTTTGTGTGTTATCCCACATTATATTGCTCAAATGCAAGGTCCATCTTAGTATGTAGACTTACACATTCAGTCATCTTATTATATCATCTTTGATTACAATGCTCAGAATTAATGGTGGAAGTTATGCAAGGATTTCTCGATATTTGGAAGCCTTGTGCGCAACTGAAGGCCTTTAAATGAGGGCTTTCTGAAATTTCAAGGCCTTGGGTACAATAGGAACTTTGTGTTGGGAGCTTTTAAGAATTAAAAATATTGTGGTGTTATTCCACGTGCATTGCCCATGAACTGATCCTCTATTAATTATACACATGTAATTCATTTCTTTTTTATGTTCATTAAATAATTTTGTAAAAGTAAAAACTTTACATTCTTGCTTCTACTTTCATATTTTATTTTTTATATGCATGGTAATGCTTTTAACAGTATTTTATATGTCTAGATGGCAAAGTAATAATAAAAGAATCTCAAAAAAAAAAAAGTAGAAACCGCAAGTTCAAAAAAAAATTTACAATTCCTCAACCAAAAGTAAAATAATATATACTTTTTTTAGCATATAGAAGAATAGAAATATTAAAAATATTATGGGAAATTAAAAGTAATTTATATTTTACTTTTATTTTATCATAAGACTGGCGTGATCAAACATCAATAATTATCATCTGAAGAATAAAGTAAATGAATCATTATGGGTGTGGCCTGATAATAAGAAGTGATATTTGACAAATCTCAGTTTTTCAATTTCAAAGTTCGGATATTATTGTGGTCAGATGTGTGCCTATGTAATATAACATTAATAAAAATATATTTTTTAAAAAATGGATGGAGCCAATTTTGTAATAGTATTAAGTTTTTAATGTATCTTAATAAATATATATAGTAGGTGACGCCAATTTTATTCTATTTTAAAAGATTAATACCATCTCAAAAGAGATAAGCGACAGTGGCATTTATTATAGTCGGCGAGGCTAATTTAGAAATGTAACATTCTCTAGAAATTTTGAATTAATTTAAAGATTATTATCTCATCATATTAAGCTAGTTTACAATCATTTAAAATTAGGGTGGTTTTGATGTAAACCATAATGGTTTAAGAAGAAAATTAGGTGGTTTTGAGTTTAATAATATAAATTAATTTTTACTTTACACATGTTAAGCGATAATTGAGGATTGTAAATCAAAACTAGATAGCTTTGATCTGACATTATTTGGCTTTGCTGCTCCAAATCAAAATTCTTAATTTAAATAGTTTCTCGAAAAAAATATGCGTCTCAAACCGATTTGGTAATCGTTTAATTTTTAAAAATAAATACTCATTTTTTTATTTTTTGTAGTAATCGCTTAAAGTAAATTGAATAGATTAATAAGATATTAATATTAATAGTTGTTATATTTTTAATGCATTTTTAAAAAAATTATATAAAATGTGTTATATTATTACGATTTAAAAACATTTTTCTAATCATTATGATAATGAATAATAATCACTTACTTTTAACGTAATTAACAGTAATGTTAAATGCGCATTAAAATTTTTAAATAATAAATAAATATTAATTGTAATGGAAGACGGAGACAGGGCATGTTGTCCATTGTTTTACGTAAATTATATATATGAGTATGACGGAATTGTTTGAGATTAAAGTGACTAATTTTTTTTATTTTAGTTTTTTTTCCTAATATGCATAATGTACATGCAATAAATTTACATATAATGAATTCACATACAATTAATTCGAATTAGAAATGTAAAAAAATAAAACTACACATAACAATTTTCGCAAGTATATTTTCATTAAAAGCAGTAAAATAAATGTGATATTTTTTATTTTTTACATGAAAAATCAAATTTATCTTAAAAAATTCAATTAGAAAAATTTATTGACAATTTTTTTTAAAAAATTAAAGAAAGTAACATATTAAGTAACAACAATTATTTTTAAGGTGGTAGCTAGTTAAAGTATATTCATCTCATAAATAGTGTATTCATCTAATAAATTATTTTTTTAATTTAGAGTACGTCATCATAGCTAATATGCACCACGGTTATGGGCTTTTGTTTTGTATGACTTTGGATTTTAAAAAAAAATTGATTTGATTTGAGGTATAAAATTAAAATTTGAACTTTAACTAAGAATATAAATTTAATTTTTTCTTTTAATATGGTTAATTTTTTTTAATGGGATCGGCGTACGGCTGTTCCCATTGTCACAGTCATTATTTGTTGTAATATACGTAAATCGCTAATTCAAGTTGTGAGGGCAATAATTTTTTTTAAAAAATAACTATATACATACTAATTATTAGATGGGGTAGGTGAAACCATTTTAAAATTATTTTAAATTGAATTTGATTTGAATGCTCAACCTAACTCACCATAATAATACAAAGAACTCAATGAGAAAAAAAATTTCACAAGGAAAAAATTCATGAGAAAAAAACACTTTACTAGTCAAATGGATTTAATGTGGTCATCATCATATTTCCGATTCCCAATCCCACTGTGAGTTTCTTTATTATTTTATATTATTTTAAATCCTACTTTTAGACAAAATTATTTCTTACTATATTAAGAACCCATTAAGCAATAAAATAAGTCTAATAAAAAAAATAAAAAAAGAAAAAAAAGCATTAACTGCTTTCACCACCATCTCTCCTATAAAAGCATGGCTGTGAGCTTTGCTTTGCTCATCACAAGTGCCTCAAGACAATAATCTGCCATCAACCTGGTTAAAGCCAGCCTTCTTCTTTTGCTCTGAATCTGATTTTCATTTTTCTAGTTGGATGTTTCATCATTTTCGAGTTGTGTTTTGATGATCAGGGTTTTGATTTATTGCAGGTAGCCATGGCGCCATACTTCTGGCTGGCGAACCGAAATGGAGAGGAGAAGGAGAATGAGAAGGAGAAGGATCGCATTCTGGGCGACCGCTGGTGGTGGCCTGGGGATGATATTTCAGCGGTGGAGGGTGAAATAAGCGAGAACGGGGAGGAGGGAGGTGATAAGCTGAGGAGGGGGCCGTGGAGCCCGGAGGAGGACGATCAGCTGAGGAAGCTGGTGAAGAAGAACGGGAGGCGCAACTGGAGTAAGCTGGGGAGCTTCATGAACCGGACCGGGAAGTCATGCAGGCTGAGGTGGCACAACCACCTGAAGCCGGGGGTGGTGCCGGTGACGCTGGGCCCGATCACTCCCCAGGAGGACAAGGTCATCGTCACCATGCATAAGCGCGTCGGCAACCGCTGGTCGCTCATCGCGCAGAAGCTGCCCGGGAGGACTGACAACCAGGTATGCAACGTAACTGTCGAACAAGTACAATTTATTTTCAATTTAATTTAAAAATAATATTATATATATAGTAAGAGAAGTAAATGATACTGGTTGAATAAATATAATACGCGGTGGTTGATATTTGTTTTAAAATTTATGTAAAAGGTAAAATTGGTAGATTATTACTAGTGATGAATGATTTTTTTATTGATTATGATGAAAAAGTGATTATTGTTTAACATTTTAAGATAATTTTTGATATTAAATACATATTGAAAATTATAAAGTAATAAATAAAGTGGACAAAAAAATTCGATTAAGTAACATGTAAAATAGGATATTAGGATATGTATTATGTTCACATCCAATACGGAAAATTCTGAATGGTTTAAATTGGTTTTGTGAAAATTTCTTATTTTCATACACAAACTTATTCTGGACCCGATCGGGAAATTCCGGATTGAACCAGACGGGATGGTTTGGATAGGTTTTCTGAAAGATTACTCAATTTTAATTAAAATAATGATAAAATACGTTTTACTTATATATTAAATGGTATATATTTTTTATTACAAATAAAAATATTATTTTAATTTAAGAAATATGAAACCGGTCTATTTCGGTCTGATTGAAATATCCAGAGTTTGGACCGAATCATACCAAAGTGGAATTAAAAAAAGCGGATTGGAGTCAATCCTGTGCCGGATTTTATGCACATCCACACAAAATAAAAAAGTTTGGATTATATAACTTTTTAAGATTTTTGAAATCATATTTATAATATATTTTTAAAAAAGTTTTTGGCAATGTAACGTTGTTTTTTTTTTTAATTTTTAAATTAAAATTCATGATTCCAACCACTGCAACCAGGTGAAGAATCGGTGGAACTCGACGCTGAGGCGGAGGAGGCAGCATGCGCTGAATCAGCAGCAGCAGAGGAAGGCCACTGGGAGAGCAACTGCGCCTTGGGCGAACCGTGTTAAGCCGGGTCCGGATCTGGGCGGCGGATGCGGGTCCCTGGCCGGGCCGGGTCGGGTCTCGGGTCCGGAGCGTTTGCAGTACTTCGGGTGCATAGAGGGAGCCCGCTCGCTCATGCACCCGGTCTCGCCCCCTGAACCTGAAGTGAGGCCATTTCCCTGCATGGCGCCTCCGGCCCCGGCAAGTGAACCGTCGTCTGTGATTGCGCAGCTGAAGGGTGTTGTGGAGGGCATCTGCCAGGAAGAGCTCAAGCTGCGCAATTCTATGTTGTGAAGAGATTATTGTCTAGGAAGCATGCATGGAGTCGGAGTGGTGACTGGCCAGGTGGGGTTTGGCTAGGTCGAGTAGTATGGTGTCGAGGAGCGAGAGATGTTGTTTAACGCTTTCGATTTCCCATGTTGATCCGAACTCATTAAAATAAGATATGCACCATGACGCATATTAAGTGGTTTAATCTTACTTTGCTCAAATTAAAATTATGATTAATCACTATTCACTACACATAACTGAGTTTCTCTAATTTTTTTAATAAAATATAAATTATAACTCACGCATAAGAGATCACACTTCTTATGGTTTGAGTTTCTCTGTTCATTGTCTTCGGAGGTACTCTGTCATTCCTTTATCATGAGTTTGAGATAAATCTAGGTAGATTAGGAATGGTTATTGTTAATATGGTAGGTGGACTGTATCACAAATTTTATGATATTTTGTCTTAATTATCAGTGTTTAAATTAATGAAATTTAAGATAATTTTGAGGAGATTAAGAAATTAAATAGTTATGGATATATTATAAATTATTGCTGCAAATATAAAATAGTTAGTATTGAGATTTTTAATCACCAATAAAAATGAGAATTTAAATTTTAACTATAAATGACAAGTAAAAGAAATAGTATATCATTTATAATTGGTGTTTTTTGGCCGTGTAATGCTTCTCCTTTTGCTCAAACTTTTGGGAAAGATTTCAAGTTACTCGAAACACTCACACACCATTCAAACCGGATCCACTAGTATAGCTATCACCAAGTTTCTTTTGGTTTTGACTTTTAAATTTCATGAGCCTTTATTTACTAAGCTACGAGTCATTTTCGGTAGGATCATATTCACCACGTGGATCGTAGAGACGTTATTATTAGAGTATTGTAACATGACAATTTGACCACTCACGTGACATTTTAAAAAATCAAAATCCGAATATCACCTAATTAGTGATCTACATAGCATAATAATTTTGAGGTCTTTCCTTTTTTTTGGTTGTGCATTACTTTTCACATTGACGGGATTCGTACATTTTGTATTTGTTAAGTAAATCTCTTGCATACTTTTTTGCATGTGAATATTATTTCACTTGTTCACTCGACTTAAATCAAATAATAGAAAGTGATTATATTCTTTAAACTCCATTTAAAACTTTATTGATTTATTCTTTCTAGTATGTTGAATCTCATTTTCATCATCTCATATTCGTATGAAATAATTTCACATATACCAGCACCACTGCTAACTTTCATTTTCATATCTTGACACACAAACTTGAGTATGATAATGTCGACTTATAACAACACTACTCACCAAAAATTCTGCTACTTTTCGTACAATGTTCTTGGTGCTTGTATAGACAATATAAGACTTTCTTTAATTTAAACACGTAGTCCAGATGATTCTTGTTCTTGAACTTGGATGGTTACTTCATGGAGGAAGACATTCTTCACATCCATCTATAAAATCTTCCATGACTTGTTAGTTGTAAATGCTAGTAGGAATAATGTCACTTAAATAAGTTTGGTCATATATGAAAAATCTTGTCATACTCAATTTTGTAATCATGTGAGAGACCATATGCTATCAGTCGCACCTTGTGCCTCTCCACCAATTTGTTTAGCCACTTGTATGGGATAATTTTGGTACCAGTTCTCAAGTGTTGTTCTGTTTGAGAGTGTCGATCTTCTCTCATATTGGTATCTTATAGTCAACACTTTGTATTACCTTGAATGTTTTTGGCTACTTGGTGCTAAATTTTTAATTTAGAACTATATTGGCATACTTGAGATTCGGCATTGAGACTCAATATGATTTTTAAAATTAAACCTCTTCCTTCTCTTCTGGTTCACTTGAAGAGTTGTATTAACGGACAACTCTTTTCCATGGACTCCTAGATTTTTTTTTAGTGGACTAGTCATCACCACCTGTTCTCCAATATAGTTTTCATCCGCAATCTTATTATCTTAAGAAACTATGCTTACCTCCTCCAATTTCTCTTGCAATTTGTCTTCAATCTTCTTGAAATTGGTAAGAGTGTCTTTTTTGAAGTTCATCAGGATAATGCTTCAGCAAACATCAAATTTTGTCAAAGTGTAGTATGTTACGGCCCGTTGTAGCTTCCCAACATTTTCACTTTTTTATTGTTAGCTCATATCACCAAACTGCAATAAAAGCTACCTCATCATTCTCAATGGACCACCCTGTGCTAACTCAAGAGCATCATTACTTTTCTCCCAATATTCCCATCATGAAAAAATCAATGAAACATTTCTATTTTGAATTGAAGCTCGCTCCAAATGATTTGAGTCACTCATTCAGAGGGTACTTGAGTGAGTTAAAATCAACAATGCACGTATACATAAAATTTTATGTAATTACATTTTTTATAATTAATTTCATTATATTGATATAAATAAATTAAACATAAAATTGTTATTTTTAAACAAAGGTAGATGTAGATGAACTTATTATTCTCTTATCATTTTTATGTAAAACATGACATATCATAACTTTCATTTTTTATGAAATAATCTAATATCTTAAAAAAATTAACTAAAAGTTATTTTTCCAGTTGAATACTATTAATATATTACATGTTGGGATTATGGTAAAGAATTTAGTCTGACCTTAGTCAGGTTCAATTTTTTGATATGCATATATAAGTTTGATCCTTTATTGGGGTCTGTTGGGGCCCCTAAACTCTATGGGCTTATGGGCCGTCGGGCCGGGCCTAAAGGCTTCCGGCCATGCAAAGGCTCATGCGCCTATTGTCGACATAGCCGTTAGTACATTTTATTTGTACATCGATGGAATTGATTTTTGTTGTGCGTTCCAAAACGACGTCGTTTTATTTATTTGCTAGTTATTCAGCCTAAAATAAAATCATTTTGGTTTATAATTTCAATTGAGTAGCAGTCAAACAAATAAAACGACGTCGTTTTGGACAGCGCAGCAAATTGCAACACAACACTGGATCTGACTCCTATATTAAGTATCGACTATCTCTGACTTTGCAACAGAAAATAAATTGACCGGAAGGTCGAAGCAAATTCAGTGATGATTTCTGTTTAGTTTCCGGTCAACGTACGAGCAAAATTGATGTTTTCTAATTAAAATTATATATAATTAAATATTAGCATATAATAATTAATTGAAAATTGGCTAGATATGTGACGTGTAAATTTTTAATTATATATAATTAATTATTTTTCCAATGTCGGGATGCAGTGGGGGCAGCCGCCCCTCCGAATCCCTCCTAAAATACCTATGTCTATGTAAATTTTTTTATATATATATATATATATAAATAAATAAAATTTATATGCTTTATATTCGGCTTCCGAGGAGGAGTGAGATTTCCAAGGAATATGATCATGCCCAAGATAGACTATATACCATGTGATTGATCGATAATCAACAGCAAGTCTAAGTCACGAAGGCATGAATAGTAGATGAAGGTGTATTGCTTAAAAAGAGGCGACGGAAGATTGTCCCCCATTAAAGATCGAAGCACCCACTTCAGAGCAGTCCAATTAATGAGTGTCACTCAGACTATGCATAAAAATGAGAGAGTTTATTGACGGAGAAGCTAATATCAGGATGCGTTAGTAATAAGTATTGTAGGCCACCGACATATGCATAAAATTACCCTCGCGAGCAAGATCACGTCCCTCATTACGAGCTTGTACACATGCTTCTAGAGCTACTCGGTTAGCTACGGCACCGGGAGCATTACCCCAAGGGTGTCCTAAGGTTCCGCCACCAAACTGTAGTACAGAATCCTCTCCAAAGATCTTGGTCAGAGCCGGCATTAGACATATGTACCTATGTGTTTAGGTTGATGCGACCATCTCATAGAATTAGGTTATTCACTTTTAATTTGATGTCAAATAGTACTTTCTCAAATAGTTGGCCGAAACACAAAATATTAGTTTTCACGTTGAGGATGTAATAGAAATTTGAGGCGATTTGACGATCATCATTCATTTAGAGTCTAATAAAATTTTCTTTTTTTCACTTGTATCTTTCATTCATCTTCAAATGAGACATTTCCATAGATGGCCTCATTCAGTTTCACAAATAATCTCTTATCTCCATATAAGCTAACAATAAAGTTTTCTTCATCATCATCTTGTTTGCCACGATGTTCACCCTCTCTTTGAATCTTTTTTAGTATTTTCTAGAATGCATAATGATCAATTTTTTTGACAGTTGCTTCTATAAAAGTTAGATTTGTCGTACCTTGACAATGGGTTTCCTCAACCCTTTCTATTTCTATTTGTGAATGCGCATCTTCGATCTCTCCCATTGAAACATCATTCCCTCCTCCATTGTTGTTATGGTCAAAGCCACATCTCCTTTAATAATTCTGCGTACAAATCCACGTTATTATCAAAGTCGTCGTTCTCTTTGATCTCTTCATTGTTTAGTTTCTCTTCTAAAGATTAGAGCAGTAATAATTTCTTCGAAGTCTCCATATTTTTATTTCACTTATACTTCTCCTCTTAGACTTAATTATAGTGATCCTATCATTTGCTCAATCAAAATGGCGTATGGATCTTTAGTTTCCTCAACTGTGGTAGCCATGCATGTTCTCGATTAAAATATGAAAATTTTTATCTACTACTATCACTTCTTTGATTTCTTTATTATTTTATTAATTGATTCACGATACGTACAACTATTTTCAAAATTGACCCGATCGCTCCTTCATGCATAAAATTCATTGATGAGTAAAGCTTGAAGATAATTTTTTTACTTTTCAAACTCTATGCTGGAAACTTGAAGTTTCCTTCATGTTTTTTTGACCGTCTTCACGCTTGATATCTTTGAAAAAAAATTTCATCTGCCCCTAGAAAAAAAAAGAAAGACAGTTTTCTTATGTCTTCTTTTTGACTCGTTCAACACTTCCCTTTTCTATTTGCACCAGAATGTTTCCATCATACTCGATAAATCCGTCCGCCATAATATCCCACACATCTAACTTTCTAGCACCTTCTTCATCTCGATACTCAAATTATCATAGTTGTATTGTTCGGATCCTAAATTTGAAAGTGATTTTTTCCTCCATTTGCCATAATTGAGAGAGGATCTCTAACAGAGACCACTTTGTTGAAGGACAGAGACTTTGTTGAAGGAGAGAATTTGTATTAGGAAGAATGTTTACATGTATTTGAGGATGAGATGGATTACAAATAATACATGCATCTTCTATTTATACTATTCTATAAAGAATTCCCCAAAAAATTTCTAAATAATTTGCAGCATTCGACAATAACTACCTCTTAACTTTTCCTAATTAATTAGGAATCTTAAACTTCCGAGAAAATTCTAATAGAATAAACATAATTAAGATCCAACATACTACAAATCCAACTACACAAAAACCAGATCAATATAGATTAAAGAAGAATGCATGCAATGGAGGATTAACGCAAATAAAAGAGGTTAAGATTACCAGAAGGAGGGAGCGTTGTTGAGGCAAACTGCAGAGATTCCTTCATCTATGGAAGTGGATCTTCAGACCTAAATGGCATCGCAAGGCCCTGTGCAGATACTGGAAAATGGGTCTTTTACTGCACAAGGCAAGGTTCGGGTTTGATGACACGGAGAGCTGGCCGGCTATGTAGATGCGCTGTCGGAATTGGTGTGCTGGATATGCATCTTTAATAGTGCTAGCTCCCAGGACAGGGGCTGCACTGGGAGCCTCGCAGAAGAGTCTGCGGAAAAGCATGCATGGTGGAAATTGAAGAGATGGGATAGAATGGAAATTTGCAATTTAGAAATGTTAGCCTTAGAAAGTAGTAGACCATTTGTAGTTTGATACTTAGAAATGGCAGCCATAGAAAGTAGTAGACCATTTGTAGTTTGATACTTTAATTTGATGGAACTTAGTAATTAAAAGGTCATTCCCACACTTGGAGGTCTCAATTTTGACATAATTAAGCTGGATTCAAATCATTTCATTCAAGATATTTGATTTTTATTTTACAGTAACACGAAATTATTTTATATCTTACGGCATGTTAAATTAATTATTTGAGAAATTCCAACACGTGAATCCCGAGATTTTCAGTTGGAACAATATTGACGCTTGAGAAACCAGCAGCCAAGGCCAAGTCTCGGAACTCAGAGACGGTCCGCTCCTTCCCACCAAGCCTCGTTAGCATGATGAAATCGAGAGTCACCGTCTGCATTGCCGCTGCCTTATTTTTACCCAAGTCATGCGGAATTACCATTTCTAGTACAATCACCTTCCCGCCCGCCTTGGGTAAAGCTCTCCAACAGTTTTGTAGCAGTTTCACACACTTCTCATCAGTCCAGTTGTGCAATATCCACTGCAGATATGGAAGACTCATTTAAGTTAATTATATTTGAGAATTAAATTGAACAATTCTCAGTTTGCTGCGTGAGTAATTACTAATTAATCCTATGAAATGATGTAAAGATATATGCTGAGATAGTTTAAATGTCTGCTTTTTGCATAATTAATCATCAATACTTATCAATAATACCACCTAAAATTAAATAGTAAATTTCAATAAAAAAAAGACATTTTAATATTTTTAGAGAGATGATGATGACACCTTTAACAGTATAGTTTTGGAGTTGGGCAAGGTCTCAAACATATCTCCGGCAACATGCTTCACTCCTGCAAACATTCATTAATTCATTGCCTAGTAAAGTTGAACGATGGTGTGGACTAAATATCTGTAGCGTAAGAAACTGAGCTTTACCTTTGAGATTGGGAGCTCGAGCGATGACATGGGGCAAGTCGAAGTTGACGCCTTCAATTTTTGGATAGACCGAGATAAGATATTCAAGCGCTGATCCATCATTACCTCCCACATTCAGCAGCTCCACCACCTCACTGAATCCACCATAAACCTTCACTATTGGATCAAAGAACATCTTGATACTGTCACCCATCGACTGATCAAACAATATGTTCAGCCGTGAATCGGGCCTTTGAGCAAGGTAATCGTAGAACCCTACCCCATGAGCCATTTCAAATGGACATGTTGCCCCGTCAGGTTCTAGAACAAAATTTTTGAGCTTCTCAAAACTCTCAAATACTTCTTTCTCAGTATTGGTGAGTACGAATAAGCCATGAATTGGCAAGGCAGCTCCATCTTTGCTGACCATCATGTCAGCCGTCATGGGTGTGAGTCCGAATAGTCTATCCTCCTCTTTATCAGAGTCCAGTGGCAGAGAGGTAGTGAGGAAAGAGTTGATACTCAGAAAGCGGAGGATCCGATGGAGGGATGTTGCAGCCTTAGGGTTTGATGTCGGGATTTTGGACGCGATTTGGAGTGCAGAAAGTTGAGAACCCAGAGGTCCAGACTCAGCCATTATGTTGAAGACATTTAGCTCAATGGCAGCTTTCAGAGCCATTTGGATAGCTATGAAAGCGGCTGGATTGCATGATACAATCCCATCTGGCGGATTAGATACTTGGTTGTTGTTTTCAGCTGCCATTCCTTCTAGTATGTACCTCTCTTTTTTGGTTGTGTTTATGTT
>NQLW01000266.1:27081-44698 GCA_002312845.1 Kalanchoe fedtschenkoi | reverse complement strand
AGGGTGGCCGATCAGAACCGTTGCCGTGGTGGTGCTGGTCAGGATTCGTTGCGGAGGAGAAGATCAAGCCATGAATGTAACAAAGGGAGGGATTTGGCATTGAGATTAACTGTGATCAGCGAAGAAGAAGAGTGACGTTGAAAAATCCCATTGTATTTTGTTGCTTCATTTAAGTATTTTTGAGTTATACAGTTGACATTTTATACGCAAATTTTGTTGGAAGTATAATATCAAATACTCCTTACTATTAAAAAAAAGAATAATATCAAAAATTATGATTTATTGTCACGTCTTTCAATTTAATTAATTAGCACAATTCACCATCAGGAGTGTGGCTCATTGACAAATTTATTTATTTGTCATCCGTCAAGTTTTGAATTCAAGTGATTGGGTGGCTTCTTGCTTCTTGCATAAATTGGATATATTATGTGTCACAATATTACAAGTTATTTTCATTGAATTTTCTTTACCCCTCCCATCTGGTGTAGAATTATTCAGAGTCGTATTATAAGTAATTGACTAGTGATATATACTATTACTCCTATACACTTTAATTCGTATTATATTTGTAAAATATTATGTTATTTTTAATTTAATTTGAATGTAAATGCAATAGATTCGAGTCTTTTAGAACAAAATTAAGCAAATATTTCATCCGTCCTCTTTTACTTGTTGATTCTTTTTACAGATTTGAGTTTAACATGTGATTTTTTTTTTTGTAAAATGTTGTGATAAATAGTATAATGATAAATATCAATATATTCGTATTGAATTCTACTTCGATAATATCTTGTTATCATAATTTTATAATAATTATATTTTTAGTGTTTTTTGTTTGAATTTAAAACATGGTATTTTAAGCCACACGTAAAAAAGAACGGAAGGAATATACTACTGTAATTTAGTCACACTGAATTTAAGGAAAATGCTGTACAAATCGTGTATAATTAAAGAATAACAGAATACTATAAGATATTCATTTCCAAAAATATTAATTAATTAGGTTAAACTCAATTGATACGAATAAAAATAATGACAAGGCACTAATACGAGTCAACTTAATTAGAATTGATAAATGCAAGTTGTGTGGATACACGGGACTTGATACATATAATTAAATCATTTTAAGCTTAATTAATTCATCTTATCAACCTCAAACAAAAGAGAAACATGTAATAGCAGCCAGTCGACCCTTCGTATAATGTTGTCAATCGATCCTTGATTGTGGTTATGTTGTATTATCAGTTTGTTGATTTTCAATGGCTTGTACTTGACTTCATGTTGCAGCTTGAATGATCATGAGTAGAAGGTTAGCGCGGGCCTAGCTAGATCGACCAGAATTACATGGAATCTGGAGATTAAGTCGCGAGTTTCTAAGATCGAGCTTATCAAGACAGTCGGCAATGGCTGATGTGATCCATTCCATCCCCTCCTCGCACATCAGCTAGTCTTCCATCCACAGATCTGATCTTCTAAGCAACCCCACGCGCCTCAGCTTTCTCTTATCCGTGCGAGCAATAGCCGCGTCTAAGATATGGTCTTCCCAGCCGTCTGAAGTTTGGCCTCTCTTCCATCGTCTTGCTCGGCTTAAGGTTTGCTTAATTGGAGCGACATCGTCGCCCCCCTTTACTGACTGTCAGTAAAGGGTCCGCCGGTAACGGAATATCCTCCTCAGGTGGGCTTGATAGCCCCTCTCCAACCCTTTGCAGTCGGAAGTAGGTTTAGTCCAAGCCTCATCGGTTGGAGAAGACCAGTTAGCAGGTCTTCGTCCCCTTCCTCGCTCGTTTCCTCGTATGGCTGAAGCGACAGATGGTCTGCAGTGCAGATATGATCTAAGCGCATTTGGGAGCTCAAATCAGGAACTTGTCGGTCCTGAGATGGTCGCATTTGTCCCACTTGGGCCCAACCAGTGTTTAGCGTCTCGCCCAGGCAAAAGCCACGTCTCGTCATGGTTGAATGTCCAGCGCCTCGTGCGCGTCTAGGCCCAGCGCTCAGCTCACCAGAGATCGGCGCCAGCGCCTGTGCGCCTAGGCCCCCTCGCAATCTCGCCCACTACGCAGCTATCCCAAATCTAGTTTAGGTTCCTCGAGTCACGCCCTTTAGGCCTAACGGTCACCCTTTGTCTTAGTTCTCTTTTTTACCATTCCCTTAGGCATCCGCCACCATTTATAGGCTCTTCAAGCCCTCCTTAGGCGCCACGCCACGTGTAGGCTCTCCGAGCCATCGTTAGGCCTCGCGCCACCCCTGCTAGACATCTTGTCAATGGGTCTTTTGACCCTATCAAACAAAATTTATTTTATTTAAAAAAAATGGCTGCTGGTTTCTCTAGCTCAGTGTCTGAAGTAATGAGGGAAAAATCTTAAATTAGGCTCCGAACTATCGTCATTTACTGAATTACAATAATCAGAATAAGGAAAAGATTCTAAATGTGGCTCCAACTATCATCATTTACCCAATTACAATCAGAACTATCTAAATGTTGAAAAAGGGCAAAAAAAAATTTTCACTAATTCAAAAGGTCACATTGGTTTTGATTCATTAAATACAGTTGCTTTTATCAAATTTGTTCAGTAATAGAGTCGGTTTAATATGAAATTTATGAGTTTTTTGTGTGTAAATAAAATGATATTATTTAATTTGATGACAAAACACAGTAGTTTTGACAAAATGATATAAGTCATATAGTAATATTAGTTAAAGAATGCAATTGCAAATTTTAATTCAAAATATTAGTCTAAAAATTTTTTTTATCCATTTTTGGACATTTAGATAATTCTGATCATAATTGGGTAGATGATGATAGTTCAAGGCTCTTTTAGGATTTTTTCCTAAGTAATAATTGTAAATAGACACTCAGAAATTTAACAGGTATACTGTTTCTCTTTTTCTTTAACATATAATATGCATTGTTAGGGCATAAAAACGGAGTGTTTGAAATCATTCTAAATTTATTTTTCAGGTTGAATTTTCAATTTATGGAACCCATTAGATAGATATCGACTCTATTCTTTCACAACCATCCATGCGGCTGTCTTCACGGAGGATCATTTGCTTCCACCTTTGTTTGGCCTTTCTGACACTCCGTCTTCTTGTACTCATACTGACTCTCGATCAGTGTTACAGTCTTACTCCATTTTCGCGTTTTGCCTAGCCTTCACTTGACACAAAATACATGATGAGTTGCATCGTATTCATATACACAACCGTACTAGTTCAGAATATGATTCATTGCATCGTCAGACATCTTGTTAGATTTGAATACACTAACATAGGAGTGTAAGAATAAATCGATGAACCGATAAATCCAACCGAATCAAACTGAACCAATTAGTTTGGTTCGGTTTTGTTATTTAATGAGCGGTTTCAATTTAACTTAGGAAGAAAACCGATCAGTTCGGTTCAGTTCAAAAATTTTAATTACAAATCGAACCGAATCATTAAAATACATATATGATTCTTATCTCAACCAAAACCACCTTATCCTAATTTCTTATTGAACCGATTCTCCTACCGTCCTTCGAGTCTCCTACCTGCTACGTCGTTGGATGTCTGGAACCTGGAAGCAACCCCTCTCTCCATCAGTTGAGCCTACTCACTGCTACTCCTTACTCTCTACAGTCTACACCTAAATCTTCACGTTGGTCCTTCCTACAGTCTCCAGTCTGTATTCGGCGCCGGGCCGAACGCCGAAACCCTAGCAGTCTACCCTGTCATGTGTCAATCACTCAATTTATCTGTTGCCGTCCTCTTTGTCTCTCTTTGTTTTCTGTCTAAACGTCTGTTTAGCGTTCATCAATCCACCATTCCTACAAATCGCCTCTTCTCCATCACCGTTATCCACCAGTTCACCAGTCCACAAATCATCCTCTCGTCTTCTATCGCCTCTTTTTGTTACTCACTTGTTCACCTCCGCCATATCTATTGTTCAATCAGTTCATCAATTGGTTCTTTTCTCATATGTACTGCTCACCAGTCACCACCGGTCCACCTCCTCCATCATCAACATCATCCGCCAACTGTCTCTCTTCTTCTCCATGTCTATTGCTCAGTAAGGCATTTGATGGTAAGGCATGGTTGTCTCTTCGCCAGCTGTCTAACTGATGTTTAGCTGAGATATTTGATGTATGATTCAATTACCTCAGTTGCTTCTCCATTGTTACTTCTGTCTTGCGTTCGGAATTTTTTTCACTATATGTACTGATGTATGAGATGAACGATATTTTTGAATTAATTACTTACGTACTGATGTACCTCTTCAATCTTTAAGCTGTATTACTGTATTTTTACTAAACTATATTTTTGAATCAATTACCTCTTCAATCATGCATTTTGAATTTTTTTACTAATTTGTATTTGATGTACAGAAATTCGGTATTATTACTTTCATCTTCCATTTTTACTTATGTACTGATGTATGAAATTTGTCTTGCTGGTTGCCGAAGAATTTCATCCACCCAAGAATACTTCAATGAGGATGGCCAAAAATGCCTTTTGGGGCTTGGTTCACGAGTTTCCCACGTTGATGTTACACATGATAAAAAATGGGCATTAGGCACTACTCACACTTATTTGGTCCTCAAATGATCATTGTTCCCGGATAAAGATGGGAAAACCAAGGTTGGATCACTTGTTTTAGTGATAGGATTGGGGACAAGATTCCTGCTCTGAGGTTGTTGAACTTAACTCTTACTGATGCACATATAGCCGAGAAAGATAATAAGTTTCTTGGAGGTCAATTCTCTTGGGTAAGCTTGAATATAATTATTTTTTTTGATGTTAGATTTAATGGGACTCAGGGTTAACTGTCTGATTAAGGCTTCTAATGTTCTGTATAATTACTTGTTTTCATGTTCTGTATAAACCATCTAATCTGATGGATTTTGATGTTATGTGTAAATCATATGATTACCTCAATTTGTTTTGATATAATTACCTCAGCTTGTTTTGAAGTCTTGTATAAACCATCTGATTAAACTTGATGTTTTTATGCACATATAATTACTTGTTTTGATGTTTTAATGGGTAAGCTTGATTATATTTACTTGTGTTTTGATGTTCTGTATTTCTGCTATTTACTATTTTCTAATGGCTTGAAATTCATTTCAGATACAATTATTCATGGCCTTGATTATGAACTGAGTTTTGGTTAATGCAAGAGTTCAATCTTGGACAAGTCTTCAGCCACCACACTTCATCCATGAAGTCTTCAGCTACATTTAATCAATCATTGTTAATTGGTCTACTATGCTTGATTCATAATGTTAGTTTTGTTGTTTCCATGGTTTGAAATTTTATAAACATTCAGTTTGCTGCAGTCTACAAACCTAATCTTTGAATTGTTTGGTTCAATAAACTTGGTACAAAAATTGTATATATTTTAAAACAGGTTTTTGAATTTATTAAAAAAATTTATATATAATAATAGAACGGAGCTGAAATCGAATTGAACCAAATGGTTTGGTTCAGTTCGGTTTTTTAAACTGAACGGTGTGATTCGGTTCAAAAAAATTGAAACCGATGGAGAATGGTTCGGTTCAGTTTTTTAAATAAAACCAAACCGAGTCGAACTGTTACACTCGTACACTAACATGTATATACATACAAGAAATCAACATATCTACCAACAATGTGTTAATATAATGGTTTGGGGTGTTGGCCTAACAATGTTTAGATCATGAATTCGAGTCTTGGTGGTACCGCATTTATGCTTTGATACACTGAACGTGTGCGTGTGTTGGCCCGCAGTGAGTAGGAGCGTCACTATCAAGGTGGAGGAACGTTTATTATATAATCTTTTGATAATGCTTGTCAGTCCTAGGTTTTGGCAATAGTTGAGTTGAATTATACCTAAAAATTCTAGAAACAAAAGGTTTCAAATGATCTATAAGGTTTCCCAAATTTATAGGAGCAGTCCTAGGTTTGGCACGACGTGCGTTTAGCAGGCCTACATTCAGTTCTGGTCGTAAATGCTTCACACCGGATGGTGTTAGTTAGACTTTGATTGGTTTGAAGAACGTTAGAGGAAAAAAAAGTTAGAGGAAATGTAAATTTTTCAAGAAATTCATTTTATTTTATTTTTTTTGGTTTGAGGTGAAAAATTTTGTAAAAAGTATTAAAAAAATTTAATTTCAACAAATTTTTTATCCTATATTCCATCTAACTTTGCATTTACTTTTCCATCCCTAATTTTCTCTAAACCAAACTAAAGATTTCTTCTAACTTTTCATCAAATTTTCCTTTCCCTATAATTTCCCCTTAACCAAACACAGCCTTAATGTTTCCCACCCAATATATATGCATGTGTATTACGGTATCCCAAGATGATTGAGCAAAAACAAACATATCTTCTTCTGAAAATGGCTGCCCGAAACAAGAGACGTGTAATTAGTGCCATGGAGGGAGTCGTGTCATGCAGTTCCCCTTGCGTAGCCGTCCAAACGGCTCTGATCTCTGAATGCCTGCCACTGAGCTCAATGTCTTCAACAAAACGGCTAGTGATATCATCTGATTTCATACCATTATAAATATATATGGTATTTTGCAGCTTTTAAATAAAACAAAATAAAGGTTCAAATTTAATTTAAATGATTTTTTGGTATATTCAATTTGCAATGATTAATTAGCTTAATTTTACAAAAGAAAAATGTACAAAAAATCATAATGGCCGCAAATTAGTAAGTTATCAAATTCATGAGATTCTCAGCTCAAATAAAAAATTTAGAACAAGTAGAAGAGTCGTTTTTAGGTGGACATCATTTACTGTGCATGGATCATGAATCAACTTTTAGGGAGTTGTCAAGTTGAGAAATCAAAATTTTTTACAACTATTGAATAAATGTCATGTGTCACTTTGAAAATTTTCATTAGTAATGTCCATGATGCACAAAATTATGTTATACGTAAAAAAATAATCAAAAGTGATATCTCATATTGCTAAGTTATTAGCAAATTTCATCTAGAAAACTTGGTAAAAATTGGCTAATGAGCGTGACTCTTATACTTTAGTAGCTCCTAGTTCTTTAAATTTGTCCAATTTGTAGGAGTTTAGTAGCCCTAGGTTTGGCAGACATATCACTATATATTAGGGTTTCCAATCAAGGCCAACACCAAAACATCTGGCAAACCCAGTTAAACATAAACACAACCAAAATAGAGAGGTACATACTAGAGAGAAGAAATGGCGGGTGAAAACAACAATCAAGTATCTAATCCGCCAGACGGGATCGTATCATGCAGTCCATCAGCCGCTTTCGTAGCCATCCGAATGGCTCTAAAAGCTGCCATTGAGCTCAATGTCTTCAACATAATGGCCGAGTCTGGACCTCTGGGTTCTCAACTTTCTGCACTCCAAATCGCATCCAAAATCCCCACAACAAACCCTGATAAGGCTGTAACATCCCTCCATCGGATCCCCCGCTTTCACAGCATCAACTCTTTCCTCACTACCTCTCTCCCGGTGGACTCTGACAAAGAGGTGGACAGACTATTCGGACTCACACCCATGACGGCTGACATGATGGTCAGCAAAGATGGAGCTGCCTTGCCAATTCATGGCTTATTCGTACTTACCAATACTGAGAAAGAAGTATTTGAGAGTTTTGACAAGCTCAAAAATTTTGTTCTAGAACCTGAAGGGGCAACATGTCCATTTGAAATGGCTCACATGGGGTAGGGTTCTACGATATCGATTACCTTGCTCAAAGGCCCGATTCACGGCTGAGCATATTGTTTGATCAGTCTATGGGTGACAGTATCAAGATGTTCTTTGATGCAATAGTGAAGGTTTATGGTGGATTCAGTGAGGTGGTGGAGCTGCTGAATGTGGGAGGTAACGATGGATCAGCGCTTGAGTATCTTATCTCGGTCTATCCAAAAATTAAAGGCGTCAACTTCGACTTGCCCCATGTCATCGCTCGAGCTCCCAATCTCAAAGGTAAAGCTCAGTTGCTAAGCTACAGATATTTAGTCCACCATCTTTGAACTTTACTAGGCAATGAATTAATGAATGTTTGCTGGAGTGAAGCATGTTGCCGGAGATATGTTTGAAACTTTGCCCAACTCGAAAACTGTACTGCTGAAGGTGCCATCATCATCATCATCTCACTAAAAAAATTAAAATGTCTTTTTCAAATGATAAGCATTGATGACTCTTCCATATATGAAGTGAATATTGCACAATATTGGACAGATGAGAAGTGTGTGAAGTTGCTACAAAACTGTTGGAGAGCTTTACCCTAGGCGGGCGGGAAGGTGATTGTGCTAGAAATGGTGATTCCACATGACTTGAATAAAAATAAAGCAGCGGCAATGCAGACAGTGACTCTCGATTTCAACATGCTAACGAAGTTAGGTGGGAAAGAGCGGACTGTCTCTGAGTTCCGAGACTTGGCCTTGGCTGCTGGTTTCTCAAGCGTAAATTTTGTTCCAACTGAGAATCTTGGAATTCACGTGTTCGAGTTTCTCAAATAACCAATTTTACATGTCATAGGAAATAAAATAATTTCGCATTACTGTAAATTGAAAATCAAATATCTAGAATAAAATTATTTAAATCCAAATTAATTATGTCAAAACTAAAAACTACGGGCGTGGGTATGACCTTTTCATTACAAAAGTTCATCAAAATGTCATACTCCAAATTCATCTCAACACTGAAACCTCCAGCTTAGTTGGATGTTGGAAATTATATACAAAATATCCGGGAATTCTTTATTGAGTAGCATAAATTGGATATTGTCTAAAATTGACTACAAAATCATTGGCCACAAACGATATTGTAAATCACTCCAGTGTCCGCTATAGTCCTCCTCCTCCTCCTTTTGCGTCAACTCATTAAACCATGGCGTAAAAGTCCGTGCCTTTTCTCACCTTCTCCCAATCTTTTTGGGCTGCGGATTCGGTCAAAGACAGAATTTTGGACAACACGTACTTTGTTGACAATTTTTGAATTTCCGTTGTTGGGTGTGGTGGCCACCGAGCACGTTTGTCTTGTCATTCACGCTCTGTTGAGCAAATCGGTATCTTGGTGCTCTGTTTTTGATAGTTTGATTTTCTTGAGTTTTTGGGTTGGTGAATTTTGATGGTGGTTTTGCTTGTGGATTTCGTAGTAGGGTGATTTGGATGATGAGCTAGAGAGGACAGTGGAGCCTAACTGGTCTAAGCCGGTGGCGGGAGAAGATTTAAAATAAATTGGCGGTGGTTTGGAGGATTTTTAGTCATCTAAATACTCAGAGACAGTTCAAGCAATGTATGATTCAAAGTATAGTAGGTGGATGAGTAGGCACGGCGGCTCGGGCCGGTGATGCACAGTAATGCATGGAGAGCTTAGGTTGGATTAGATTTGTGAGTGGTGAGTTATTAATTAGATTAAATTAAATCAGGACTCTTGATTGAAAATATTTTACTTATAAAACAGTTTCAAAATTGAAGAAATCTAACAATTTCAAAACTTGATAGTTACGCCGTAATTTTTAAAACGGTGTTAGTTGACACTCTCTTTTTCTAGTTTCTCTTGTTCTTATTATAAGAGAAAAGTGATGTGTCGTGCTTGGAATCATTGAAACTAAGATCAAACAATTTATTGCTTAGTCTAGCAAATTATGCTCATGCAGCTTGCTTTAAACCATAAATAGTTTTATCCAGTTTGAATAAGAAACTACGCATATATTTATTTTCATAACTTAAGTGGTTGACGCATGTATACTACCTCTTATTTGAGTACACCATGTAGAAATGCATTTTGTACATCCAGTTAGTAAACTCTCAAACCTTTTGAGATTGCTATGAATAAAATAACAAGAAAAATAGCAACTTTAGTATCAGGACTAAAGGTATCTTCATAATTTATTCCATACCTTTGTTTAGACCCTTTTGCTTTATATCTGTCAAGACTGCCATCTAATTTTCATTTAATTTTATACACTCATTTGCAATCTATAATTTCTCTTCAAGGCACTATACTATATATTAATAGCACATGTCCAATTTTTATCACGCAAAAATTCTTCTAAATTTTGTGGTTCTCCTTTTGCAGTAAGAAACCCACATCTATCTGCACTATCAGTATATATCTTCAGCTTCCAAATACCTCTATGAAGTCTGGTCTGAGGTCTTGTGTGTGTCTATAGATGATCGAACCGGTAGAACTGCATGAATTGATGGTGCCCCTGCTAACATTGCCTTGTGCAAGATCAAATCTTGTGTCAAGTCACAAACTGCAGACATACTGACCCCTCCCCCGCCGTCGCGTTGTAGAGTCACGTTGGTCAGGTGAGATGGCAGGTGTGTAGTGATGCATGTCTGTCGCGGCAATGTGGTAACGAATGGAGGTAATTCATGAAATCTAGTCGTCGCTCTTATAACTCCCGAAGCTCTTCAATCGAATCATTAGTATCTAATATATTAGACATATGACCATCTATAAATTAATCCTCAATCATAGAATTAAGCAATAGAGTAGGAGGAAGGAGAAGAATTTCAAAGCGCAAAAAGTGAGCTACCACATTAGACTGCAATTAAGAAAAAGGAAAAATATTCTTCTCAAAAACAACATTTCTTGATATGTACTTGTGGCCCGTGGCTGTGTGAAGGCACTTAAACCCTTTATGAAAATTATTGTAACAAAAAAGTTACAATCTTTCAAATATATTTAAGTTTATGACTATTATAGGGACGAAGGTTTCGCCTTCGAAAGTTGAAATTAACCGGCCAGAGTGTATGGCTTTCCTTCCCTCTCTCAATTTATTTAATCTGCTTGGTCGATCCCATATTAATTTTCTGATCCAAACAAAATGAACCATATATAATATAATTTTAAATATCTGTAATGAGTACGGTGCGTTCGTTTATATAGAGTCTCTCACGAGTCACTCGATGATGCATAGTTAAAGATAATTTTGTATCCACCTCAAGTCTCGGGTAAGTAAAAAGACCTTGAACAGTGAGAAAATTGGCCTTAATCTGTGGAAATTTGGCTTCGCGCAATCATAATAAGTATCGAAGTTAATAAAAAAAATTAAGCGATACAAATCATTACGCTAGTATCGTAACACTTAGCACCCTTAGCTCGACACCATAATTTCTATTGACTACTAAAAAACTAACGGTGAATCATAAACAGTGGTGGAATCATTTGATCATTTGGTACGGATGCAACCACAAGTCCACAATCCTGAAAATTGCTCCTATTTTTTAAAATAATAGTACAAAAAGTAAATGAACTACATATTTCATCTAGTTTTAAAAATAGAAATAGTTCGTATTAAATTATATCAACATAATTTAAATTTTACTAAATACATTTAATAAGGTTTAGTTTACTTTGGCTTTTTGTTTGGTTCACTGTCAACTTATTTTAACATCTTCTAAATGATTTTTTTTAGAGAGATTATTAATTGAATCTTGTCTAGAGCAATTTGATCCAAATAAGATTTCTATACTTCTATATAGTTTGGTTTCTTTTAAATCAGATTTGTTCTATTTAGTTTTAGTTTAGCTAGCATCAGATTTGTTTTTTCGTGTAGATACATTAATACTATTCTTGTCAATCCAATTTGATCGTACACTCAACTGTAATCTAGTGATTGGGTAGTGAATAGTAATCTTCAATATTTAGAGTTTAAATCCTAAGAGATTGTGTTTGTGAGTCTTTTACGAACCCTATTGTAAAATCGGAAGCATTTGCTTATTTTATTATATATAATATATATTCATATTTACAAACTGAAAAAACAAAAAATTCTATTTCATCTAACCCTAACATAGGAAGGGAATCTCACCTCATATGCTATTTATTACTTTATCTTATTTAGCTGTGAGTTGTTGGTGGATTGATTAGCCAAGTTAAAAATAACACCACTAGACGAAAAATAAAGTGCTACCATATTAAAACAGCTGATGAGCCTGATGTGAGCTGTGTGAGAGTCCAAGCTTGTCCAGGGCATTGTTACGCCTATGGCCGCTTGTTTTCATTGTTAAAATGTAGTATGTTTGTACAAGCACTAGTCATGTTTGTTCCTATGGGAATGGAAAAAGTCCCATTGGCTCTTTACGGGGGAGTGGATAGTTCAGCGTTGTAGTTGGGCTACTCCACTCGGATAAGGTGCGTCCTTCGAGTCCCTAATCTTTGTATAGGCGTGCCCCCGTGCCTACTTGCGTGTAATCTTTCCGATGTTAATGAAATGTGCCTTTTCATTTTAATCGATGTCCCGACTCGTTCGATTTACATGATAGCATCATTTGTGGCTCTTTTTACGAATACCTTACTTATGTGATCCTTTGTTGCCTTAAAGGTACTCGAGAGCGTGATAAAGGCTGACTTGCGGGTTCTTGCATGAGCCAACAAGTGCCGCACGAGCTGGTCCGAGACTTAGCCCGTGACAATTGGTATCCAGAGCCTGGTTACACGGCGGTGTCAACCATGAAATCTAGCGAAAGGATCACTGTGCTCGAAGATAGGTGTGCTCAATTCGAGCTACTGCCAAATGAAATCGAGATCTTGAGAAACCGGATAGAAGAACTTGAAAGGATCTGTGGCGGTCTCGATGGAGCACCAGCGGGTGACTCCCAAGATAGAGAGTTGTCCCAGCGGGGGCGACTTGCGAACATTGAGAGAAAATTTGCTGAGCTAGAAGGCTTGCCGGTGGGCATGACCTTGATCACAGAGAAATTGAGAGAGCTTGAAGAAGCTCACATCGATAGAATTCAGGCCTTGGAGGCTCGATTCATCGAGTTTAACCAAACATTCGATGAAATGGTGGGCATTACTTGCCAAATGGACTCTATCTTGGCGTCGCAAGATGAGTCTCGAAACTCTCATGAGGAGCTCGATGGGAAGGTGAGTGACCTAAATGAGAACACCAAAGAAGCGATTTCGGTGTTGAACAACGAGTTGAAAGAGTTATTGCTCAAGGTGAACTTACTCACTCGGGTCGTCAACAACAGTCCGACACCTCGAGAATTTGGGAACCTAAGAGTTCCAGAACCTCGACCCTATGGTGGCGAGCAAAGTGCGAAGGATTTGGACAACTTTCTGTTCGATATGGAACAATACTTCCGCATGGTGAGGGCGGAAGCTGATGAAGCAAAAATCACAATGTCTACAATGTATCTTACTGAACAAGCAAAAGCCTGGTGGCGATCGAAATATGAGGAAATTCAAGCTGGACGATGTACTATTGAGACGTGGGATGACTTTAAGAAGAGCCTAAGAGATCAATTTTTCCCTGAAAATGTGAGTTATAATGCTCGGCTCGAATTAAGGTCACTGAGACATACAAATGACATCCGTGAGTATGTGAGGCAATTAATGGCCTTGATGTTGGATATTAAAGACATGTCGGAGGTGGATAAGAAATTTTATTTTCTCGAGGGTCTAAAACCATGGGCAAAAACAGAACTCAATCGGCAAAACACTCCCGATCTTGCAAGTGCCATAAGTGCGGCGGAAAGGCTTACCGATTACTCTTTTGAAAGAAATCCCAAAAAGGAAGAGTTTGGGAATGGGGCAAGACGGCCACCGCAACGCCAAAACCGATTCCAAGGGGGAGCAAACTCTGGACCCTCAAATCCTCAAAATAAGAGGCCATTCTTTTCAAGGGAGGGAACCACGAGCAAGCAGTCGGTTGGGTCTAACAACAACAATGCTGGCGGGCGCTCAAATGACAAGAAGCCTCGGCTGGAGTGCTTCTTATGTAGTGGACCTCATCGGGTGGCAGAATGCCCTCACAAAGGAGCTTTGAGTGCACTCCAAAAACAGAGTAATGGTCAGGAGGATAATGAAAGAGAGGGAGATGATGCAGAGAACTCTTTACAAATGGGAGCCCTCCATCTTTTATCGGCCATGGAAAAGAAGGCCACGATGAGCAAAACTCAGACATCACGAACTCTGATGTATGTGGACTTAGAAGTAAATGGGAAATCAACGCGAGCTATGGTTGATTCAGGTGCGACCCACAACTTTATAAATGGTCCCGAAGCGGCGCGTTTGGGCCTAAGTGTGGAGAAAGATGTCAGTAAGTTGAAGGCGGTGAACTCTCAAGCTCGCCCAGTTAGCGGAGTGGCGAGAAATGTGCAAACTAGAATTGGGGAATGGAAAGGGCCATTGAACTTCACGGTGGTCGCATTAGATGACTTTGAAGTGATATTGTGGATGGAGTTTTTAAGACAAGCGAGAGTAGTTCCAATGCCCTTTGTTGACAGTCTCCTTTTTATGGGAGATCGGCCAAGTATAAAGTCAACAAGTGAAGCAAAGGGAGAGAAGAGACATCTTTTCTCAAAGGGAGAGCCAGCGAAATTCCTTTCAGCACTCCAATTAAAGAAAGGAATCAAACACTCAGAACCTACATTCCTTACCTTCCTTCAGGTTAAAGAAGGAAACAAAGAAGTAGTTCTTGAACAAATCGAGGTGGTTCTTAAAGAATTTGATGATGTGATGCCCGACCAGCTACCAAAAGTGTTGCCCTCACGGAGGAGCGTGGATCATGAGATAGATCTACTACCAGGGACAAAACCCCCAGCAAGAGGGGCATATCGAATGTCTCCCCCCGAGCTAGCAGAACTTCGAAAGCAACTAGGGGAACTATTGGAAGCAGGCTTCATCCGACCCTCAAAGTCCCCTTTCGGGGCGCCGGTGTTGTTTCAGAAAAAGCAAGATGGATCGTTGCGGTTGTGCATCGACTACAGAGCTTTGAATAAGATAACAGTGCGCAACCACTACCCGATTCCCCTCATTGCGGATCTCTTTGATCAGCTAGGTGGGGCAAAATACTTTTCAAAGTTGGACTTGCGGTCTGGCTATCACCAAGTCAGAATTGCTGAGGGAGATGAACAAAAGACAACTTGCGTGACACGATATGGCGCATACGAGTTTCTGGTTATGCCTTTCGGACTTACCAATGCTCCTGCTACATTTAGCACTCTTATGAATGAACTATTTCATGACTACCTTGACAAATTTGTTGTTATCTATCTAGATGACATCGTTGTTTATAGCAAGACATTGGAGGAACATGAGAACCATCTGCGGATGATGCTACAAAAGTTGAAAGACAACAAATTATATGTGAAGCGGGAGAAATGTTCCTTTGCAAAGAAAGGCATCAACTTTTGGGCCATAAAATTGAAGAGGGGAAGATCTGCATGGACGAAAAGAAAGTCCAAGCTATTCGGGATTGGAGAACCCCGACGAGCGTCAGCTAACTTCGCTCATTCCTTGGACTTTGCAACTACTACCGGAGATTCATCCGTAATTACTCCGAGATTGTGGCTCCGCTGACTGATCTACTTCGAAAGAATGAAAGGTGGAATTGGGGAGAACCTTGTGAAGAGGCCTTCGAGAAACTTAAAGTGTCCATGATGGAAGAGCCGGTTCTCGCAATGCCTGATATGTCCACACCTTTTGAAGTACATACTGATGCTTCAGATGTGGCCTTGGGAGGGGTATTAATGCAAGAAGGCCACCCAATTGCTTATGAAAGTCGAAAATTGAAAGACGTGGAAAAGAGTTATACGGCTCAAGAGAAAGAGTTGTTGGCCATTATTCATTGCTTGCGAGTATGGAGACATTATTTATTGGGAGCTCGGTTTATCGTACGAACGGATAATATTGCGGCGAGCTACATCTTGACTCAGCCGAAGCTCACAGCGAAACAAGCCCGATGGCAAGAGTTCTTAGCTGAATATGATGTGGTGATAGAGCACCGAAGTGGAAAGACAAATCAGGTTGCGGACGCATTAAGCCGAATCGCAAACCTTACAAGTCTTTGTAAATTAGCCCACTTATCGACCAGTGGAGTGTCTTTGTCATTGGGAGGATCGATCCAGAATGGATTGGACAAGGACCCATTAGCAAAAGCGATCAAACAACTAATCGAAGAAGGAAAGACTCGATGCTTTTGGATTGAGAATGGGTTGATCTGGTCCAAAGGGAGGAAGATATACGTGCCGAAAGTAGACAACTTGAGACGCTTGATAATGCACGAATGCCATGATACTTTGTGGGCAGGACATCCAGGTTGGAAGAGAACTTTAAGTCTTATTCAACGCCAGTACTTCTGGCCTCGCATGAAAGAAGATGTTACATGCTACACAAAGACTTGCTTGACTTGCCAACAAGATAAGGTGGAAAGACGCCGACCTTCTGGTCTTTTAGAACCCTTAAAAGTGTCCACAAGGCCTTGGGAAAGCGTTTCCATGGACTTTATCACTTGCTTGCCAAAGGTTGGTGATTACACAAGCATATTAGTTATTGTTGATAGATTCTCTAAGTACGCTACCTTCATTCCTGCACCAAAATCTTGCTCCGCGGAAGAAACAGCGTTCTTATTCTTCCGACACATCGTAAAATACTGGGGAGTGCCACAAAGCATAGTAAGTGATCGAGATGGAAGGTTTACAGGGCACTTTTGGAAGGAGCTTTTCAAACTGATGGGTTCGCAATTAAAGATGTCTACGAGTTATCATCCACAAACTGATGGACAAACGGAACGCTTTAATGGGATGTTAGAAGAATATTTGCGGCACTTTGTGAATGCAAACCAGACAAACTGGGTCAATCTGTTAGATAATGCCCAGTTTTGTTTCAATCTACACAAGAGTTCGACTTCTAACAAGAGTCCCTTTGAAACGGTAATGGGCCAACAACCATTTATGCCCCATACCTCACTGGGTCAATATACGGGGAAATACCCAAGGGCATTCAAGTTCTCAAGAAAATGGAAGGTGAATAATGATGTAGCTAAAGCATACTTGGAGAAAGCTGCAAAAAGGATGAAGAAGTGGGCGGATAAGAAGAGGAAGCCATTGGAGTTCAAAGTTGGAGACTTGGTGTTAGTGAAAGTGCTTCAAGAACAACTAAGGTTCCTCCGAAGCAAAGACAGACGCTTAATCCGGAAGTACGAAGGTCCTCTCCCGATTATCGCTAAGATAGGGAATGCAGCATATGAAGTGAAACTCCCTGAATGGATGAAGATTCACCCGGTATTTCATGTTAGCTGCTTGAAGCCATTCTATGAAGATAATGAAGATCCAGCCCGGAGCATCACCAAGAGGCCAGGAGTCAAACTATCCACAAACAACAAGGAAGAGATTCAAGACATCTTATCAAAGAGAATCACCCACTCACAATCTGGAGTGCAGCAGGAGGAGTTCTTAATCAAGTGGAAGGGCAAAGGAGTTGAAGAAGCCAGCTGGGAGCCAGCAGCAACCATCCTACCAGAGGATCAGCCTTCGTCGCCGAGAGCGTCGACGAATTGAGTGGGGGAGAGTGTGAGAGTCCAAGCTTGTCTAGGGCATTGTTACGCCTATGGCCGCTTGTTTTCATTGTTAAAATGTAGTATGTTTGTACAAGCACTAGTCATGTTTGTTCCTATGGGAATGGAAAAAGTCCCATTGGCTCTTTACGGGGGAGTGGATAGTTCAGCGTTGTAGTTGGGCTACTCCACTCGGATAAGGTGCGTCCTTCGAGTCCCTAATCTTTGTATAGGCGTGCCCCCGTGCCTACTTGCGTGTAATCTTTCCGATGTTAATGAAATGTGCCTTTTCATTTTAATCGATGTCCCGACTCGTTCGATTTACATGATAGCATCATTTGTGGCTCTTTTTACGAATACCTTACTTA
>NQLW01000266.1:3231-19504 GCA_002312845.1 Kalanchoe fedtschenkoi | reverse complement strand
AGGCCAGAGAAACCAAGATGACCAAACCGTAAATGCCACAACCATGATTCGTTGTCTTTCATGACTCACTTCATGCACTTTAGTAGCTCTTTTTGAATATCAAGTGTGAAAAGATGATTTCTTGTCATTTCAACTTTGCATATAAGCTCTCCTCTATTGTTTCTCAAGCTGAGAGAGCGGTTCTTCATCTGCACATCATAGCCTTTCTCCACGAATTGACCCAGACTGATGATATTGCTTTTCAAAGCTGGTACATAGTAAACATCTTCTATGTACTTCTTTTCTCCATTTTGTAAGGTAATTAAGAGTTTACCTTTTCCATTAACAGGAGTCTTTGAAGAGTCTCCAAATGGGATTCTCCGTGTACTGATGTGTTCAAATCAGTAAAACACTCTTTTCGACCGCACATGTGGTTGCTAGCTCCAGTGTCAAGATACCAAATATTTTCCTTGCATTTCTCATCACCTTGATAGCTAAGGAAAATTGATGATTCGTCAATCTTTTCTTCGGATGCTTCACAGAAATGATTTCTCCTCTTTTTTAGGTGCAGACCTGCACTCATAGCTGTAATGACCGAACTTGTTACAGTTGTAGCATTTTACCTCAGCTTTACTACCTTGTTGTCGAGATTTTTAGCTGTCTCAACCCCTTGTAGAGATTTTTGTAAAATCTCCCAAGCTTCTTTTGAAGTATTTGCACCGGATATTTTTTCAAAGGTTGACTCGTCAACGCCTTGAAAAATCAGTAGCAAAGCCTTCTTATCCCTCTTGCGCATTTCTTTCAGTGCGCCTATTTGTACTGAGGTTAAGGCATCTTCAGCTGCTGCATTTTCGGGTTCGGTATACCCTTTTTCACCGACATCCCATATTTCTTGTGATTGTAAAAGACACTTCATTTGGATGCTCCAATTCCCATAGTTGGTTTTCGTCAATCTCAGAATTTGTGGTTGCACATAATTTGCTATTTCCTTGAATAAAACCTTGGCTCTGAATACCACTTGTTGGAAATGTAATGGACCCTCAAGTATAAAAAATACTTTATTGAAACCACAAATAACTACTCCTACAAAAGCTAGAGCTGCAGCTCTCTTTAAAGAAGGAAAAAACTCTTCTGTTACTTTTTATTTGAATTGTTGTTGTGATTTTTTTTTATTTATGTTACAAATGGTACATGCACCCTTTATATATATTTTTGTGTTGCTTAAAATAGTGACCATCTCCATTTGGTGTTGCAACAAAATGGCTTCACCATCAATTTTCATTATATTTCGGGTTTGCATTTCACCATGCTCTTTATAGGGTCCTTGCATAAAACTGTAGTTTGTACTTGGATGTGAGGGATGTCATACCAAGGCGTCTGCTCAAAAATGTCTTTGGTGGGGATCTCTTGAAATTCTTTTACTTTTCTTAGTTGAAAGTTAGCATGATGAGGTTCGCCTGTCGAGACTCGTAGGACGGGAGTTTGTTAGATGAAATTTAACCACCAAGAGTCTATGGCTTGCCTCCCCCCCTCTCTAAGTTAATCTAATCTTCTTGGTCGACCCATCTTAACTCTTTGACCCAATCAAAATGAACTATGATATACTCCTTCCGTCCTTTAATACATGTCGTTTAAGGTTAATTTGAGTAAATTAATTTAAAGTAAATGATAGCGGTTGAACAAATTTAATGAGTGTATAGTTGGTGTTTTTTTAAAAAAAATTCATGCAAAAAGTAAAATTTGTAGAATATTACTGGCGATGAATGATTTTTTATTAATTATGATAAAGAAGTAATTGATGTTAGACATTTTAAGGTAGTTGTTGATATTAAATACGCATTGAAAATTGTTAAGTGACAAATAAAAATGAACAAAAAAATTCAGTTAAGTGACATATAAAAGAGAACATAGAGAGTAATTTTAAGTGCAAACAGTTTCAATTTTAAATTTAAAAGTTTTCCATTCTTTCAACTATATGGAGTGATTTCAGGTAATTGATAATACCCGTTGACCACCACCCCATCATTCACCGCGCTTTCACGCCCCTCCCGCTGCCAGATTCTCATGCTAGTGGGTGACATATAAAATATCATTTGTGTTCCCAAAACACACTTACTTTCTCCGCTCTGTAATCCATGTCACGTTAATTTGAATAGATTAAAGTAAAGTTAATGCTATCGGTTGAATAAATTTAATGAATGACTGGTTAGTTTTTTTTGAAAAAATTCGTGCAGAAAGAAAAACTGTTAGATGATTATTGATGATGAGTGATTTTTTTATTGATTATGATAAAGAAGTGATTAATGTTTGATGTTTTAAGGTAATTGTTGATATTAAATATGCATCGAAAATTATTAAGTGATAAACAAAAGTAGACAAAAAAAATTTAATTAAGTGACTTGTGTAAAAAAGAACGGAGGGAGAGAGAATGGTTGGCAGCACGTGCTCGCGTATCTGTCTCCCACATTTGCATCTGAGGCAGTTAGGGGGATACATAACATGGGCAAGCATCTTCATATGTGTTCCCAAAATAATATTTGTGGGCCGAACGTGATCGTTTATTTATTTCCCAAATTAACAAACAAAACATCTTAGAAACACAACCGAACGAGAGAGAAAGATCCATACTTGAAGGAATGGCAGCTGAAAACAACAATCAAGTCACTAATCTGCCAGAGGGGCTCGTAGCATGCAGTCCAGCCTCTTTCGTAGCCGTCCAAATGGCTCTGAAAGCCGCCATTGAGCTCAATGTCTTCAACATAATGGCTGAGTCTGGCCCTCTCGGTACTCAACTTTCTGCACTCCAAATCGCATCCAAGATCCCAACGGCCAACACTAAAGCTGTAACATCCCTCCATCGAATCCTTCGCTTTCTCAGTGTCAACTCATTCCTCACTACTTCCCTCCCATTGGACTCTGATAGAGAGGAGGATAGACTATTCGGACTCACAGCCATGACAGCCAGCATGTTGGTCAGCAACGCTGGAACCTCCATGCCATTCCTTTTTCTCGTGAATACTGAGAAAGCAGAATTCGAGAGTTTAGACAAGCTCAAAAATTTTGTTCTTGATCCTGAAGGGGCAACATGTCCATTTGAAATGGCTCATGGGGTAGGGTTCTACGATTACCTTGCTCAGAGGCCAGATTCACGGTTGAGCATAATGTTTGATGAGCTGATGGATTTCAGTAACAAGATGTTCTTCGATAAAATGATTATGGTTTACGGCGGATTCAGTGAGGTTGTAGAGCTGATGGATGTGGGAGGGAACGAGGGATCCACGCTTAAACATCTTATCTCATTGTATCCAGATATCAAGGGCATCAACTTCGACTTGCCCAACGTCATTGCTCGAGCTCCCAATCTGAAAGGTAAAAATTCAGATTTATCAAGCTACAGTTATTTCGCCCATCCTCATTGAACTTTTACTAGGAAATGAACGAATGATTGCAGGAGTGAAGCATGTTGCCGGAGATATGTTTGAGACTTTGCCCAGCGCGAAAACTATATTGTTGAAGGTGCTGTATCGTTTTTATTTTATTGAAACTTATTATTTAATTTTAGTTTTTATATTATTAAATGAGTCTTCCACACCTGCAGTGGATATTGCACAACTGGACTGATGAAGAGTGTGTGAAGTTGCTACAAAACTGCTGGAGAGCTTTACCCCAGGTGGGCGGAAAGGTGATAGTGCTAGAGATGGTGGTTCCGCATGACTTGGATAAAAATAAAGCAGAGGTAATGGAGACAGTGACTCTTGATTTCATCATGCTAACGAGGCATGGTGGGAAGGAGCGGACCATCTCTGAGTTCCGAGACTTGGCCTTGACTGCTGGCTTCTCCGGTGTCAATAATGTTCCAACTGGAAATAATGGAATTCATGTGTTGGAGTTTCTCAAATGAGCAAATTTACATGTCATCAGAAATAATATAATTTCATGTAAAATGAAAACTATATATTTTGAATAAAATGATTTAAATCCAGCTTAACTTATGTTTACATTGAAACCTCCCTTACATGTATGCCCCATTTAAAAATTTTAATTTCCTCATCACGAATTTGTATCTAAAGTTGAATATACTCACTACCGAAAGCGAAGAGTTGGAAGCCCTTTAGTAAGCTGAAAGACCCTGTCATGGATCTCGAAGGGCACAAAAGCCCATTCGGGTTGGCTAACAAGATAGGGTTTTGCGAGTACGTTGCCAAAGCAGGCCATGGGAGGTCACACGAAAAAGTATTTTGATATTGTGTTGAGGGTTTATCGAGACTTCGACGAGGTGGTTGAGCCGTTGAGCTGATGGATGTGGAAGGGAATGATGGATTGGACTTAGCATATGATCTCTCAGTTTATCAAAGTTGATATGCTCAAGTGCTAATCCATAGTTTCCTCCTACATCCATAAGCTCAACCTCCTTATCAAAGTTCGGTGAACCCTCAATACATTCTCAAAATACACTTTCGTTTCACCTCACATAGTCTGGCTGAAGTACTTCCTCAACCCCGACTCGAGACATTTCGCAACGTACTCGTAAAACCCTACCCATTGACTAACTCGAAGGGGCGCTTTTGTGCCCTTCAGGATCCAGGAAAGCGTCTTTCAGCTTACGCGTGGCTTCCGTAGTCATATGGTCAGGGTCAGGGGAGTGAGCCCGTCTCCCTCTTTGGGGGAGGTTCTGGTCGAGAGAGATTGTGATCTAGGGAGTTGAAACTGAGGAAACGGAGGATGCGGCGGCGGGGGCTGGTTGAGTTGGCGTTTGTTGTTGGGATCTTGGAGGCGATTTGGGAAGTGGAGATCGAGTTGGGTCCTTGAGGGCTTTGCTCAGCCATGATGTCGAATACTTTTAGCTAGATGACAAGGATATTGAGTAACTATTTGGCTAAATCTCTCGTATCGGTTATTGGGAAGAAGAAAAGGTTACTGTTTATATTGGATTGTGAAATCATAACTTATAAGTCTGAACTTTTGAGTCACATTGAGGATACAATCCAATATAAATCGACCCCCAAAAATTCAACATGGCCTCAGCGACGGTTCAATACGGGACCAGTAAGACGTATTGGAGGCCAAGGATATGAGTGAAGGAACTCCAAGTATGACGGACGCTGCAAGACAACGAGAGTGGCTCGCAAAAATGCTAGTGAACTGGACTCATGTGTTCTCATTTGACATTTGCCAAACATTTTACCAATGTTTGGGTCACCTTTGAAGAGAAAATTGTTTCTACAGGCCAAGCTTTTCGGCATTCAGGTGTCGAGATCAATTCATCGGTGAAATTTATCTATGCTAATAGCGGAAATATATAAAAAAAAGTAATTTGTTGTTGTTATCAGCGGAAATAGATAAATAGGAAATTGCTGAAAACAAATCAAAAGATGGAATATTTTTGATATAAAACAATGAAAACAATGTATTCTTAAAATAAAATCAGATGTGTTTGTATTATTTTGGTGGCTTCCCAAAATGTATTGGTTGTGATCTTAACTAATTGGGGAACCCTAATACGTAAATTAACGCCTCACATGCAGTCGCGTAACCATTGGGTGGACAGTGGGGATAGCTGTCCACCCAGGTTCAGACCAAACAGTTCAAAATTTAGTGTAAAAATAATATATTTTTAATTTTTGTATACCAATTAATTTTAAAAATATCATATTTCTTATTTTTATAACACCAATCAGCTTAAAAACAAAATTGTGTACCCCGAAATAAGATGTCTAGTTCCGCTACTGCTCACATGCTTGCCAAACCTTTAGAAAACTCTTATAAATATCCTGATAAATTTATAGAATTAGTTAGGGGTCACAATAAAAGTAGTTTACAATTACAAGACTGCATTTATTATTAGGACATCAATTAAATCTTCTGGTAGATGGCACGCGCATAGGCATATCTAATAGATGAAAATCTTACATGATGGCCATCTTAGGTATGCATAATTTCGTCCGCCTATATTCACCCCTTAAAATTCATCCTCTGGACGTATTGTTATTATAATTGTCCCTTTTAGACTTGTTACTGTATCTATGTTTATTATTAGAGCAGTTCTAAGATGTTGGTTTAGTTTGATTTAGGAAAAAATGAGGAAGAAAATTTGACAAAAAATATATTTCAGAAGTTTCACCTCACTTTCTTTTTACTTGGTTTGGAATAGATTAAGAAAAGTATCAAAACATTATATTATTTTTCTAAACTCTATTTCTAATTGCTCGATCATCTAATATTCTTTCCGTTCAACTTTCTTTCACAACCAAACATGAAATTTCTTTAATTTCACTTCTCATTTTTATTCCCTCTCATTTTTCATAAACAAAGAGAAAGCCAAGGGATGAATTAAGTTACCTTTCTCATGCATTCAATGTTCTAGACTACTATCAATCAATAAGATTCTTTTCAGTTGAGAGAAAATGTGAAGAAAATGAAAATGATATGGAAAATAATTGGATTTCATCTAATTTTTCTTTAGACATAGAGAATAATTGAAGAACGTATGATCAAAATTCTTTAAAAATAATTAAGCTTTTCTTAATTATAATATTTCATCTAATTTTTCGTTCCTATCAACTTTAACTAAACCAAATATATAATTTCATCAACTTCCCCTCACATTTTCTTTTACCCCTCATTTTTTATAAACAAAAAGACAGTTTACGGCCTTGTTTTCAGGAAAATTTATGAGAGAAAAGAAAGTGAGATGAAAAGTCTAAATGAATGTGTTTTATTTTGGAAAAAATTGGAGAAATGAAAAAATATAAGGAAAAGTTTATTTTATCAAAGAATATTTAAATTCAATATTTTATCAATAAAAATGACCGATTGCACTAATCGATTTCCAGTTTGCCCATCTCCTGGTTCAGAATTTTTATTAGGCACTAATCCAAACTGCTAACCTAGGGATTACTTCAGAAGAAAGGGTTAATAATATCCATACAGTGTTGTTCATAATCGTTCAATTTGTTTGTAGAATATGTAATATATATGTATATGAAAAAATAACTTGAATTTTAACAAGATTAGTGGATGTACAAAACGAATTACTATTGATGATAGTTTGTCTTATAAGAATTTATTTTTGACCGTGCGTAAGGTTCTCGCGAAATTTTTACCAAGATAAAATGATTTCAATCTTTTCGATTCGCACTAGTAGAAAAAGCTCCCCGTCTACTTTTTCACATACGTAACTGAGAATTAGCACAATCAAAACATAGAAAGAAGAGTTGGAGCTTTTGAATTTCAGTGTGTCATTTATTTTTTCAATCAAAGAATCCCAGCCTCTTCTTAAAAATAAGAAATAGATGGAAATTGCATGATTAATGGAGAACAATTGTTAAGTGGTTTCTGCCCCTAATTACACTTGTATTTATCTTCTGCTGAATTTATCAATAAGATAAAATTATCGTACTTTTTTTAAATCTAACAGATAAATACTAAAAGACTCAAACCGAATAAGCTTGTTTTTGTCTTGTCGGTTCAACTGTTTTCCTACGAGTCCAAACTCATGAACCAAACAAATAAAATAAAACAAAATTGATCAATAATTTCAATTCTATCTTAAACAATTTTATCTGGAAATTTCAGCCATAATTGGCTTGTATCCTTTACAGAAAAAAGTGTTACTAAATATATTTAATTCAACAATCAATTATTGAAATTAAATTAACCCACTTAAATTCAGTTAGATGAGTCAAATTCCAACATGCACTTCTTTAATAATGATTGGCAAGTTTAGTGAAATCCGCCGCACCAGTTGGTTGTCGCTGCTAACAAGGATGTTTGAGTAAAAACAACATTGTTGCAGGATGTTATCAGTATATGCTGATCTCCCATCCTACGTTGGTGCTCAGTTTTGGCTTATCTCTACTTGCCTCTTACCCAAGCTCCTGCTTCAAATAACCCCCCAACTTACTCTCTACTTCGCACTCCAAACTACAGCGAGCTTCAGCATCAGACAGATACGCAACATGTCTCCGGCAAAGAAGAGCCTCTTCAACTTGGTCTTAGTCCTCTCATCCATTCTCTTCATCTCATTCGTCGAAAGTCGAACTCTGGGATGAAGTGTTACTACTCAGACGCTTAGTTCAGTTTCTTGCAAACTTAGTTTTTTCTGATTTTACCATTTTTGACCTGTGTGACGATTCGGCGATGTGCTCAGCGCCATTTGGGCAGCCAACCCCTAACTGTACTGTGAGAAGGTCTTCGGTGTCAGAACTGGAGACACTTGCTTCGAAATCACGCAGCTGTTTAACTTGTCGACGAGCTTTTTCGAGTTGATCAATTCTAACCTGGTCTGCAACAAGCTCTTTGTAGGTGAATGGGTCTGCGTTGGTGGCACCCTGAGCTGAAGAAGACATAAGCATGCATCCATGCCAATCAAGAGACATAAACCCCTAATGTCATCTTCTTGTGTTTGAGTGTGTTTGAATAAGATGTGTAGATCTTCGCCCGTGGGACAACTCCACTGCACAAAACATGTGTCCTGTGTGATCTGGTCCAATGTTGGAAGTTGGTTTGTCTCAGTCTACTTTCAAACTCTCGTTGGATTTTTGTCTTGCACTGAGCTAAACCCTAAAACAACTTCATTTGTGTCTATGCTATAACATCATCATCTTTGCGAGAAATTTTTAGGTGGACTGTGTTCACTATTGACATAATTTTGGAGTAGTCTAATAAATAGAACATTTCGTGGATATTTCCGAGAGATACACTTGGATATTTCTTAAAAACGCAATATTTAAGTTTAGGAAGATTTAAAATGTTTCCTATTGTTAGAGATACAATATTTGGAAGTATTCAAATATTGTCGTTTTCCTATTTTAGTTTTCATGTACAGTAGGGTTGTTTTATTCTCAAAATGAATAACAACAACAATTTTTTCTCTTCTCCCTAAGTAAAGTGTGAGCTAGTGTTGTTGTTTTGCCAAATATATTTGGTGGCCGGTGAGATATCGGTTTTGTGCCTAACATCTAGTATCAGAACTTGTTTGTTATTTATGCCCAAGTATTCTCAATTCAATACGAAATCTTGCAGGAAAAAGGCGGTCGGTCATTCATGTACTCACAGTTTACAAACGGCAACGAATTACATCAGTTGGGTGATTCGCGTGTAAGCCAATATGGAAGATCAGGGTGTCTAGGAGGCAATCGAGCCGGAGGAAGGTGAGGTCGTTGACACGAAGAAGGATAAGAAGACGAGGTCGAATCTTTTCCAAGCTCTCTCAGATGATCTCCTCATGCAAGTGGAAAATACGTAGACAGCGAATGAGGTCTGGGATTGCCTCAAGACGAGGTTCGTCAACGCAGATTGCATCAAGAAGGCACGATTGCAGACATTGAAGAGCGAATTCGACATCATGTGCATGCAAGAGGGAGAGACCCTCGACCAGTACATAGGCAAGGTCACTGGCATGTCTGTCAAGTACACCAATTTGGGTAGAACTTTAGATAATATTGTCTTATTGAAGAAACTGTTTGATACTGTATCGGATCGCTTTGTGAACTTGATCGCTGGCATCAAACAATTCTACGATCTCGAGACTATGCCCTTTGAACAAGCAGTAGGTCGGTTGAAGGCGTATGAGGAGCGAACGCGGTGAACAGTTTGTTCCAATGGCGATGGTCAACTCCTACTCACTCAAGTCGAGAGGGAGGCGCGACTAAAGAAGTAAGGTGGTAACTCCTCTGATAGAAGCAAGTCACCAGAGAATGATGGCAGAGGCCAGGGTGGCCATGATCGTGGCGGAAGCGAGGCTGAGATGGGCGTGTGGCAATACATCATGGTAGAGAATGATGTCATTTTCCTACTTTTAGTTTTCATGTACTGTATAAATAGGGCTATTTTATTCTTAATGAATAACAACAATGATTTCTTCTCTTCTCTTTGAATAAAGTATGAGCTAGAAGTGTTTTGCCACATATGTCAGTCATGTGTCTAACATCCATCACGTGGCGATGAACACCACCAATAAGCGTTCGTCATGTTTCTTGTTGAGAAGTCAAAGTGAAACGGGGCGATTACCATTGGTTTGAATATTTTTTTTACTTTTCAACGCGACACATGGCGGATTCCAATTGGTGATGTCCCCCGCCACATGGTGGACACAGTTCACTCAAAAACCATTCCATCTTTGTCGGATGAAAACGACATTATTTAGACCGAAAATAAATAAGCTAGATCATTTTGGCTGTAGCAAAAAAATGCATTATGAGAACTGGCAGCTGAGGATCTGACTAGCACTAAGAACCTTAAAAGTGAGCATGTGAGTAGAAAAGGAATCAAGCAATAAAGAGGGTGTCAAGAAAGGTGAGTATATCACAAGATACTCTCCACAATCTCCATTGAAAACGATATAAACAATCTTCCTAAAGCTGTTGTCACCTTAGACAAGATGCCCTTTCGTTCCAATGCATCACTTACATGCAATCCGATAGGTAAGCAATGTAACACACACATCATGTGAGTTTAGATCTCTCATGAAGATGTGGTCCGGGCCGGGTCGGGTCTTTATATGATGTCAACTAGCTAGCTCATTCATGTGATCAATCCTTTCGAAGAGGCTCTCCACATGTTTCTGGTTTTTTATCAAATTTTTTTATTAAATTATTTATTATATGGATGAGGCGTGGCGCTCCATCAATAAAATTCACAATTTGTGCTCCCGATAAAAATACAACTTAAGACCCCTATAGTGGATGTCCTCCTGCTTTGAATTAGTTGTCTGCATTAAATTTTGAAGAGGCTTGTGTTGTGTGTATTTCTTTGGACACATCAATGCAGATGTGAGCTAAGCAAGCTTTTGTTAAAAAGTCCACATTGAATGTAACAAAATGTTAAGGTTATATCCATTGGTATGTTACACTTGACACTCACCTTCTTCATCTTTGTCCTGAGCTTTTAGTGTCTCCAATTGATTCACTTGTGTGACCGGCCAGCCCCAACATAGCAAAGGAGCGCCACCTACACGACTAGTACGTCATCCAACGTTAGGGCCATTATCTCCGCCTTACTCAAATTTATATGGATGTTGACTCCATACTTGATGCATATGTGTGAATGACGTTGTTTTGTTTACATGCAAGAGAGGTCTGACTTTCAGTGCTGTTACTCCTCAAGCTGAGGTTGGACCTTGAACGAATTAAGTGTTCGAAGGTTTTGGAGATCAGTGTGAGAAGATGATGCAGTGGAGGCTGGTTGCACCATGTGACGCCCGGAAAGGCCACCCTTCTCAATGTTCAGGTCTATTTACATATTCGAGCCTTGAGAGAGATACAAAATTATCTTTAACCACGCATAATCAAGTGATTCATGAGAGCATCTCTGTAAACAGATGCACCTTAATCAGTCCAGATATCCGATGATCCATAAGATCCATCTTAAGATTTCGCCTAGTCATTCCTCGGCCATTGTACAAGAGTCTCGATCTTCCCAAGTTTCCTTCCAATTCTCATACTACAATAAGGGAAATCCAGTCTGATCTAAGGATACCTTTGGTCTTTTAAGTTCATTATCCAAGGAATTAAGAGATCATCGTATATGTAGCCTAGAATAGTGACTTGTTGCGTGTTGTCGATTGTCTCGCCCCTGTTGAAAGATATTATTATGTCCATAAGGTCGCCACCTTAAGGATATCTTTGAGGGTTGCTAGACTCTCGAAGACCCGCTCTCATATCTTACATGAGTTGGGCTTACTTAGAGTTCACATACGATCACTTCCCCCTCTAAAGTGCTAATGGATTTTTTCCGCCTCTCTAGGAAGAAACATCACCACTAACTCATCTTACATACTAGCGTTTCATGGACTCTTATCTCAAATTGCTATGTGTCCCATCAAAAATCAACTTATAAAATATACAAATTTAAATTTACATGTTACATTATTTGAATGAGTGATAACAATCAAAACATCCGGTTTTGAACAGTTATAAATAATTTTAATTGGCTGTAAACTAGTTTGACAGTCTGAGATCATAATCCTCACATAAATACAAATAATAATGAAAATTATACTTATAAAAAAGTGATGTGTAGCACATGAGACATCTTACAATCAGATTGATCTTTTACTACGTTTGGAATGAAGCAAATGAGTCCTTCAAAGAATTTGGTGTGTTTCACACAAGTGTTGTCAAATAATGATTGCTGCCGATCTTGCGACAGGAAAGAATTTCAAGAAGAGACCAATTCGAGGATTTGACTGTGCAGGCTTCCATTGCTAACTAGTATGCCACCAGAAGGGGAGATTATTCGCCGTTCGATTTCATCTGCTGCGAGATCAAGCTCGTTTCCTGACCAGTCCGAGACCTGGTTCATAACGACATATAAGATGAGCATAGGAAGAAGAAAAACGTTGTAAGGTGAATCGGCAAACTGAGCGGCGTGTCGGATCAAGGGTTTGAACTGTTGAGTGACTTGTAGTGCAAGTTACACAAAAGTATTCACAGTAGATGTATCTCCGTCTTACAATAACAAAATGAAACATCATATCTTCTTAATTGTCTCCAAACATTGCAGAGATGACCAATGCTTACTATTACTACCAAAGTCTTCACTCTTTTAGCGACAACTTATATCATGGATGGCTTTCCCAATGATCCTATCTGCAACGACACATGCTGCGGTCTATTACTCTTCTTGACTGTTTTCATCAGTTAGTAAATAATTTGATCCTCATTGATCTTGCTACCACTTTGTTAGATTAAACTAAAGTATAACACTGTTGAAACATATCAATTTAGATCTCTTAGTTTAACATTATCAACACCAAATTTAAGTACGGAATCGAAACCTGATCGATATATTGAAGGAAGAAAACATCATCTTGAGAATTTCGAGTTGTAATAAATAAAAATTATCGACAAAATTGATGATGACTTCCCGATGGCGACGGTCTCCTGATCGGAATAAATTTTTGAGTTATCGGAAAAAGAATCTAATTTTTGGATTGAGAGTGTGAATACTAACGGGAACAGAAATTCTAATTGGATATGTTCCACCGATCACAGACTTAGCGTAACGGGCACTTCATGTTAGGCCATTGTTTAGCCAAAATTAATTAAGTCAAAATGTTCTCCCACTTAATAGAATAACTAATCAATATAAGTCCACACACATGCAATAGACTAACATACCAAGGTAAAGTATTACATTAGCTGATATAATGCTACTGAAACTTTAATATATAACAATAGGATTCCACTCTATCTCACTAAGATATCTAATAATTCTTATTGAAAAGTAGTACTAATTCACAGTTATGATACTCTTTTCAAGAATCTGATCATAAACTCTCCCTTAAATTCACGTCGGTAATATGTTCTTGAAAGAGACTAGGTGGTAAAATCTTTGATACATGAAACAACTAATATTAACTTAATATTTATATGTTTAACCGTAATAGTCTGATCTTGAATTATATCTTTTACAATATAATGATGTAGATCGAATTAAATGACCAATAATGTTTTTATTTCTGTTATAATTTTCATGATAATTTTATTCAATATTTTTATTTTCATTTCAAAAACAAAAATAGTCAGGAATTAGATAATAAATGATACAGAGTGAAGATACTATAATGACATTTCTTTACGAAGCTTCCCTTAGAAATGGAGTAAATAAATGGTATGCAGAAATCAAAACCGGAAGTCCAAAACAGACGACTAGTTCCAAACACATTATTTTACAATTAATAAATAAACCAATGGATAAAAGTAAGGTATTAATTGCACACCAAGCAGTTATTCACTACCTTTAATCAGCGCACAACGCCATTCTCATCTTCATTATATTACTTGCGTCACAAGGCGCAGGTGGGAAAATGGGCAGCGGTTGCAGCTGCTTACTGTGACTTTTAATCATCCTCTTGATCACACATCAATAATTAGGCTAACCAAACCAAGTTAAAAAAGAAACCACCGTACAAGCATATCAAATCTGTACAATTTGTTCAGCATGCTCTTCCTTAAAAAATTCTCCTCCAAGCCTGTCCATAATGCATTTGCTCAAGTCTCCTTTGCAAAGCTGTACCTTACCTGCTTTGACAGACAAGATCGAATTGTACCACATGCCAATCGATTTAGCGTCTTCCAATCTTTTTCCCCCACATCATCTGGTTTCTCCTTTTCAATAGCGAGATCCAGACCCTGTTGGAATAGTGCGTCTAGAACGTCCGCCTGCCACATGCCGAAATGACCCGAACCATCAAATACATCTACCGAAAACTTCGCGTTTGACATCATCGGTCTTGACATGATAGTTATCTTCTCGGCCATCAATTTTAGTAGCTTTCAACAATCACAACTCAAACAGCCCAAAGGATCTTTTCTGATGTGGAAGATCAGCTTTCGCCGCAACCACAGAGCATACGAGAACCTTGGCTCTGATACCAATTGTTATGCGGAAGCGTGTAATATAACAAGTAAATTATTGAACAACTAATTGCAACGAATGATTCCCAGAAAAGATTGGGGAGACACAACGGTCTACTTCAGAATATCCAATCTCCTAGACAGAACCACCCTTCAGAATATCCCCAGGTATTCCTAGACAGGATTTTCCTATGCAATTAAAAGCACAATAACCACTAAAATTATACTACCAAAAAGAAAGCTACTAAAACAATAGTAAAAGCAAGAACACCAAATTTAACGAGGTTCAGCCAGTGGGGCCTACGTCCTCAGAAACCAACACAAAATTTATATTTCACTCAAGAAATATTACAGAGGGGGGAAGAGTATCCTTTAGCTTACTAGAAGATAGTAGCTTAGGATTGATGTGTTTTGGAAGGAAGGAGGGGGCCTCCTTATATATGGCCTTGGAGGGAGCCAACTACTCCATCCCACCTGATGTGGGATTGGAGCCACAATCAACAAGTTTGTCTCAGAGTGCTTTCAAACTCTCGTTGGATTTTTGTCTTGCACTTAGCTAAACCCTAAAACAGCTTCATTTGTGTCTATGCTGTAACATCATCATCTTTGCCAAAAATTCTTAGGTGGACTGTGTCACTATTGGCATAATTCTGGAGTAGTCTAATAAATGGAATGTTTCCTGGATATTTCCAAGAGATGCACTGGATATTTCTTAAAAAAGGCAATCTTCCAGTTTAGAAAGATTTAAGATGTTTCCTACTATTAGAGATACAATATTTGAAAATATCCAAATATTGTCGTTTTCGTATTTTAGTTTTCATAAACAGTATAAATAAGGTTGTTTAATTCTCAATGAATAACAAGAATAATTTTTTCTCTTCTCTCTCAGTAAAGTGTGAGCTAGTATTGTTTTGTCAAATATCTTTGGTGGCCGGTGAGATATCGGTCTTGTGCCTAACATCTAGTATCAGAGCTTGTTTGTTATTTATGCCCAAATATACTCGATTCAATATGAAGCCTTGCAGAAAAAAGGTGGTGGGTCGTTCATGTACCCACAGTTAATGACAACGAACTACATCAGTTGGGTGATTCACGTGTAAGCCAAGATGGAATATCAGGGTGTCTGGGAGGCAATCGAACCGGTGGAAGGTGAGGCCGTCGACACGAAGAAGGGTAAGAAGACAAGGTCGAATCTTTTCCAAGCTCTCTCGGATGATCTCCTCATGCAAGTGGCAAATACGAAGACGGCGAATGAGGTATGGGATTGGCCTTAAGATGAGGTTTGTCGGCGCAGATCGCCTTAAGAAGGCACGATTGCAGACATTAAAGAGCGAATTCGACGTCCCCGCCACGCGGTGGACACAGTCTACCCAAAAATCACTCCATCTTTATCCGATGAAAACAACATTATTTAGACCGAAAATAAATAGGCGAGATCATTTTGGTTGTAGCAAAAAAATGTAGTATGAGAACTGGGAGCTGAGGATCTGACTCGCACTCAGAACCTTAAAAGTAAGCATGTGAGTAGAAAAGGTATCAACCAATAAAGAGGGTGTCAAAAAAGGTGAGTATATCACAAGATACTCCACAATCTCCATTGAAAACGATATGAACAATCTTCCTAAAGCTGTTGTCACCTTAGACAAGATGCCCTTTCGTTCCAATGCATCACTTGCAATCCGATAGGTAAGCAATGTAACACATACATCCGTATCGGAACACATCATGTGAGTTTAGATCTCTCATGAAGATGTGGTCCGGGCTGGGTCTTTATATGATGTGAACTAGCTAGCTCATTCATGTGATCAATCCTTTCGAAGAGGCTCTCCACCTGTTTCTGGTTTTTTATTAAATTATTTATTACATCGATGAGGCGTACACTATTTCCATGGTATATTTCGACGGATAGCCTACGAATCGGTTTTCGCGCTCCA
>NQLW01000262.1:196153-248163 GCA_002312845.1 Kalanchoe fedtschenkoi | reverse complement strand
CGTTGATGACCTCACTCGTTTCATGTGGGCAGAGATGTTGGTGACCAAAGATGAGGTGCTACACATCTTCAAGAAAGTCGTTACTATGACTCAGAACGAGCAGGGCAAAAGGGTTAAGGCGTTGCGTACCGATCGTGGCGGAGAGTTCAACTCCAGTGATTTCACTGCGTACTACATCGAGCACGGCATCGAACACCTGACCACTGCGCCGTATACCCCTCAGCAAAACGGTGTGGTAGAAAGACGGAATCAGACAGTTGTGGAGATGGCACGGTGTATGCTAAAAGGCATGGGCGTCCGTGGCGAGTTCTGGGGTGAGGCGGTCAAGACAGCTGTGTACGTGTTGAACCGAGCACCAACTAGAAGTGTGGAAGGGGTGACACCGTACGAGGCATGGTATGGCCGAAAACCCGGAGTGCGGCACTTGCGCACATTCGGGTGCGTGGCATTCGTGAAGAAGCTCGGGCCAGGAGTATCCAAACTCTCTGACAGGTCAGTTAAGGGGGTGTTTCTTGGTTACGAACCAGGAAGCAAAGCCTACCGGGTCTATGATCTGGTTAGGAAAAAGCTGTTGGTGTCTCGTGATGTAATCTTCGACGAGAAGAAAGCCTGGAATTGGCGAGAGAGTGGTGGTGAAAATGAAGCGGTAGCCAGCGGTTTCGTGGTTGAGTACTTGACCACTGTTGGTCATACTCATGCTCCAGGCGAGACAAGATCCTCCACGACGGGGACTCTACCAGCCAATTTATCGGGGCCTATGTCGGCTTCAACATCAACAACTCATCCAACAACACCACTGGGTGTCTGCACAACACCACCATCTCAGGGCGCGGTAGATTCAGATGGTGCCCAACTTCGGTTTCGCACTCTTTCGAACCTCTATGACACAACTAATGAGATCCATAACTTTGAGTATAGTGGGTTGTGCTTACTTGCAGCTGACGAGCCAATAAGCGTGGAGCAAGCAATGCACGAGCCGTGCTGGCTTGATGCCATGCACGCCGAATTGGAGTCCATTGCTGAAAACAAGACTTGGTCGTTAGTAGAGTTACCACCGAGCCACCGAGCCATTGGGCTTAAATGGGTGTTCAAGGTGAAAAGAGACCAAGGCGGCAACATACTGAAGCACAAGGCTCGGTTGGTCGTGAAGGGTTATGCACAACGACAAGGCGTGGATTTTGATGAGGTATTTGCTCCGGTGGCGCGTATGGAGACGGTGCGCGTGCTATTAGCACTAGCAGCGCATGGTGGATGGCAAGTGCATCACATGGACGTGAAGTCCGCATTTCTCAATGGTGACCTACTCGAGGAGGTCTACGTACATCAACCACCAGGCTTCATTGACGTGAAGCAAGCCAGTAAGGTGTTCAAGCTGCGCAAGGCGCTCTATGGGTTACGACAGGCACCACGAGCGTGGAATGCGCGGTTGGACCTAGAGCTCAACAAGCTAGGGTTCAGGCAGAGCATGGAGGATCATGCGGTGTATAGACGTGTCAACCTCAACTCATTCCTCCTCGTCGGAGTGTACGTGGACGATCTGATCATCTGTGGACCGGAAGTGAACGACATCAACACATTCAAGTGTCAGATGATGGAGAGTTTCAAGATGACTGACCTTGGTCTCTTGAGTTACTACCTCGGCGTGGAAGTGAAGCAGTTGGGTGGTGTCATCACTCTGAGCCAGAGTGCCTATGCCCGAAGATTGTCGAAGTGTGTCGCATGTCGGGTTGCAACCCGGCGGACACGCCAATGGAGCATCGCTTGAAGGTAAGCAAGACTACCACTGCAGTGCCGGTGGATGCGACACAATATCGAAGCGTCATCAGGAGCTTAAGGTACCTAGTGAACACACGACCTGACATCACGCATGCCGTGGGTGTGGCTAGCAGGTTCATGGAAGCCCCTACTGCTGAACATTGGGCGGTAGTGAAGCGGATCGTGAGGTATGTAGCAGGGACACTTGGTTATGGCCTGGTGTACGAGAAGCAAGGACTAACGGAGCTGTCACTCGTGGGCTACAACGACAGTGATCATGCCGGCGATATCGGCGATCGGAAGAGCACCACTGGAGTAATGTTCTTCCTCGGCTCGAACCTAGTCACTTGGGCATCCCAAAAGCAGAAGGTCGTGGCTCTATCATCCTGTGAGGCGGAGTACATAGCAGCGTGTGCGGCTGCATGTCAGGGAGTCTGGCTCAGCAGGCTTGTGGCGGAGCTGATGGGCACAACCTTAGGCAAGTTCAAGTTGCTGATCGACAATAGATCAGCAATTGAACTTAGCAAGAACCCGGTCTATCATGATCGGAGCAAACACATTGATACCCGGTTCCACTACATTCGCGAGTGTGTCATCAAAGAAAAGATGAATATCGATCATGTTGGCACGAAGGAGCAATTGGCAGATCTCCTCACTAAAGCGCTCGATAGGGTGAAGTTCGTGGAGATGCGTCAGCGCTTGAATGTCGTCAAGGTGCAACAAGATTAAGGGGGTGAATGTTAGAAAATAATCTTGTTGGTGCATGCATGGCTTGCATGCATAATGCATGTCACGTGAGTATGTCTCACGTGGGTTGTGTGTTTAGTGGGGGTTGTGTTGGAAATGTTTAGTGGGTTGTGTGGGGATGTTTTAGCGGGTGGTGCGGCACCCGTGTTTTGAGGAGACAACTTTCCCCGCGTTACGCATGTCGCGCACTTCGTGCAGGAAAATCGGAAAAGTCGGGTTGTAAACCCGTGTATAAATTACATACAATGTAATCAGAGTAATAACATGAATGCAACGCAATTCAGCAACACATTCGGTGCAACTCTCCCTCTCTCTCGTGTTCTTGTGTTCGTGTGTGTTTCCAACGTTAGATCGTAAACTCAGCACCGGCGGCGATCCTTGTGTCGTAAGGGCCGTGTTTCAACACGTGGTGCGGTGAAGGTGGAACAACCTCTACGACACAACTGATGAGATCCATAACTATGAGTATAGTGGGTTGTGCTTACTTGCAGCTGACGAGCCGATAAGCGTGGAGCAAGCGATGCAGGAGCCGTGCTGGCGTGATGCCATGCGCGCCGAACTGGAGTCCATTGCTGAAAACAAGACTTGGTCGTTAGTGGAGTTACCACCGAGCCACAAAGCCATCGGGCTCAAATGGGTGTTCAAGGTGAAAAAAGATCAAGCTGGCAATACAGTAAAGCACAAGGCTCGGTTGGTCGGGAAGGGTTATGCACACCGACAAGGCGTGGATATTGATCATGTTGGCACGAACGAGCAATTAGCAGATCTCCTCACCAAAGCGCTCGATAGGGTGAAGTTCATGGAGATGCGCCAGCGCTTGAATGTAAGGTGCAACAAGATTAAGGGGGTGAATATTATAATTAATCTTGTTGGTGCATGGCTTGCATGGCTTGCATGCATGGCTTAGGTTAGTGGTTGTTGAATTATTGGCTTAGTGGGTTGTGTGTAGTGGAGTCCCGCGTGTCTTGATTTGGGGCATGTTATGGGCATGTCTCCATGCCGTGTCTTCTGGAAAAAGCTCTCCTCACAACGCGCATGTCGCGCAACATGCTACGGAATATGCGGGCGTGAAAGTCGGGCTGTTAAGCTCATGTATATGTGTATAAATTACATGCAAGATAAACGAATATAATGCAATTCAGCAACGCATTCGGCACAACACTCGTCTCTCTCTCGTCCTTGTTTTTTCGTTCGTGTATTAACCAACGTTAGTCCGTAAACTCGGCACCGGCGACGATCTTTGTGTCACGGGGCTGTGTTTCAACAGAATTCTGGAAAATCTTGATAGAATTGTTGTACATCTTCCCAAGAAGCATCTGATGCTGATTGTTGAGTCCAAGAGACAAGGAATTGGTTCATTGGTGTACCGTCGCATTGACTTGTACAAACCTTCAGTATTTTGAGGGGTTGCGCTTCTATCGGACTTTGTAAGAAGGTATCCGGAAGCTCGACATGGCGGCTGATCGGGCTGCCCTCGCATCGTTTCAGTAGTGAAATGTGGAAAACATTGTGGATGTGACAATTGACTGGCATGGCCAGCTTGTAGGCCACTGAACTAACACGAGAGGCGATCTTGATTGGTCCAAAGTACCTCTTAGCTAGTTTGCTAGAGCGTCTGTTCATTGCAGTGGATTGGAGAAAAGGTTGGAGTTTCACATACACCCAATCACCCGCATCAAACTGCTTCTCCTGCGCTTATGATTAGCTTGATTAGGGTAGAGCATCGGTCGGTTAACCGAACCGAATTGTTGTTCGGTTAACCGAACCGAATTCTAAAATTCTCGACCGATAACCGAACCGAATTATATGGTTAACCGATAATTCAATTAATTCGGTTATCGGTTAAACATCCAATAACTGAAATTAACCGAACTAACCGAACAAAATAAATATATTTTATAAATCATTATATTTATATGTAAAAAAATTATTTTTTATTTAATAAATTTATATTTTTGGTTAATTTGGTTAACCGAATTAACCGAACTCAAAAATTTCTCTTCCATTAACCGAACCGAATTAACCAAATTTTTTTGGTTTTTAACCGAATTAACCAATTCACCGAATTAACCGAACCAAATTAATTCGGTTAAGCTATATCGGTTCGGTGAATCGATTTTCACCGAACAATGCTCTCCCCTGAGCTTGATGCTTCATTCGCTGTTGAGCGCGTTGGATGTTCTCTTGTAACAACTTCAGCACTCGAGAACAGTTTGTGACTAGCTCATCTAAATTTGCAATGTTGGTAGTATCCAGCACATAATCATGGATCGAGGGTGGAGGTCGTCCATAGAGTGCTTTGAAAGGAGTCATTTTGATCGATGAGTGCCATGTGGTGCTGTGGCAAAGCTCCGCCCAGGGAAGATAATCAACCCAGTCATTCTGCATATCGCTTACGTAGCAGCATAAGTAATCTTCCAGCCCATGATTCACTACTTCTGTTTGCCCGTCAATTTGAGGATGATATGCGCTACCGGTGGCCAAGACTGTGCCTTGTATTCAAAATAGCTCCCACCAGAATTTACTCATGAACACAGAGTCTCGATCAGACACAATAGTCTTGGGAAACCCATGTAGCTTGCATATATCATGAATGAATGCCTTGGCTGTTCCCTCCGCTGCGAAACTCTCCTGTAAGGGTGTGAAGTGCGCATATTTGGTGAGGCGGTCTCAAAAGAAAATGGTGAAGAATAAAAACTCACAATATTTTAGTTCAATTTGGAGCGGTACTTTTTAAGGACAGCTCTACTCAACACCAAAGGAAAACAAAAAGCAAATATCAGGAAGGTGAAAATAAAATATGAGGGCTCATATGACAGGAAATATAATATATAGATTTTTCCCCAGAAAGAAGTTGAGAGAATTGATAAAAAAAAATTGATACATGAATGTCAGTGTCAATTGATAAGAGCCAGCAGAGGAAGACACAAACAAAAGAGGAGCTTAACATAATATACACAGATACACATAACAAGGTCTGCATTCTCTGAACCCCATTTGTACATCCACCACATGAAGATGACCCATAGATTATCACACAAATTGTTTCCTGTTTTTCAATCCTTACTCCCCTTGATCCTATAATAGCACCTCTGGCTCCATAACCAAGCTCCCATCAAAGTTTACTTTACAGGAGGAGGGAAACTGCAGACCTGCTTGCTCACACCCTGCTTTTGTTATGTAAGGACATGACCTCACGTCCAGGTAGTGAAGCGACTTGTTGCATAATGTTAAGAGTATGCCGAGGCCGTACACTGTGATTTTCGAACAGTTGCTGAGCTTTAAATATTTGATAGCCAGTTCAGATCTGTGATTGCTCAGTCCTTGAAATGCAGCATCAGTTACCTTCTCGCAGCAACCAATGCCCAATGCCTCAAGGTAGGTGCACTCGGTGAGAATCCAAGTTAATGAGGCGTCAGTGATGTTCAGGCACCAATCCATTCGGAGAATTTTAAGACTATCTTTACAAGCAGCAGCCAATGATTCAATGGATTTGTCAGAGATGCTTCGACAGCCACCAATGATAAGAGTTTCAAGGTTATTGCAGTATCTGGCCAGAGTAAATATGGACTGGTCTCCAACTTTGTTGCAGTCGAGCAGTTTCAGTGATTTCAGGGATGATGAACAAGCCTTGGCAACATTGATAATTCCATTATCTCCTACCTTGTGGCATTTGTTGACATCTAATAACTTCATCCGACGGCATCCATCAACAAGAGTTGTAAGTCCAGCATCCGTAATGTTTTTGCATCCTTGGAGGCCTAGCTCTTCAAGATTGTGACAACTATTTGATAGAACAAGTAATAATCTATCTGTGATCAATCGGCAGCCAGAAAGATGCAACTTCTGCAGGTCTTTGCATCCCTCAGCTGCAGCAGAAATACCCTTGTCTGTCAGCTTTGGACAATAGGATGCATCCAAAGATTGCAAATTAGGGAGACCTTTTCCGACGGCAACAAGTCCAGCATCCGAAATACCTATTTGATAAGTAAGGCAGTGGAACACTCGGAATTATTTTAACTGTATATCAAACCACACAGTCACAGATATAACTTATATGATGATCATAGCATGAAAGTCAAAAGAATGAAAAATGAATATCGTTGGAAATATGCAAAGATAAATCATACAAAATCTAATGTTATCGACATGCCAAAATCCGGACTGTCATCAAGACAGGAGATCGTTCTAAGAAAAATCACCATAAGGAGTTGTTCGGAACAGGTGTTATCTACAATGAGACACGAAAATGTTTATTCATAAGCAAGAAGATAAGGGAGGATAGAAAGGACTCATTTTGGATAAATGAACTCTCATCTTCAGCATAACACACAGCTTCACCGTGAGGAATTTCACTTTTTTCATGAGTCTCCACAACTGGGCCAATACATATAAAACCATACTAAAAATTACAGGACCCTATAAATGGAGGTAAATTACTCTTATTCCCATTTTGACATGTGTGTTCTGGTCGCCTTTTCCTGGCAACAGGCTTTGACTCAACTTCCCCAGGTAAAAAAAATTCAAGAGCTCTTTATAATCAAATTATTTGAGAAAATGAGAAAGTTTTAAGAAATCCAAAACAGATCCTGCAAAAGGAGCTTGGGCTTTTATCAAATCTAGCCTTTTCGCTTCATTCTCTATCATTTCTAAACCTTAGCTTGGTTTTTTTTCATAATAATCTTTTCACAGTTTGGAACCGCGAAAATCCGAATGATTTTCGGTTATTGTGATTTTCGCAGTTATGAAGTCGCGGTTCAAACTGCGAAAATTGAAACACTAACAATATCTTTTTCCGCTTCATTCTCGTCAACATATGATTTTCGCAGTTTCGAAGTGCCAAAATCCGTATGATTTTCAAGTTTCGGAACAATGAAAAGCTACATGTGATTTCCGAATTATAAAGATTTTCGCGATTTCGGACTGCAAAAAGATTAAGGTTTAGAAATGATAAAGAATAAAGTGAAAAGGCTTAATTTGATAGAAGGTCACTTCCCCGCAGATAAAAGGCGACTAAGTAAATCCATAGTACCTTTGCAGTAGTGCAAAGTGAGGACCCGGAGACAAGTGAAGGCGCTGGCGACAACGGCAAGATCAGAGTCGGTGAAACCGGGATAGAAGGACCTGGAAACAGACTGGGACAAGTCCAATTCGAGCAAATTGGAGAAGCGAGCTGCCATCTCGCGAAGCTTGTGAGGCGCGGCTCTGACGCAGAGCTTCTTACGCTCGGTGCTCTGCACACGCAGCCATCGCTTGCAGACAAGGCCAAAGGCATCTTTGTCCTGCTCCGTTTCCAACCTCGAGAGGATCGCTCGGAGCTCGTCGTCGGTGACAGCTTCGTTTATGCACGGATTGATGCGAGCGTCTTCTTCTTCAAGGGAAGAAGAGCTCGCCGCCATTGATCAACGGGGCTCAACTATGACAAATGCCAAATTGGAAGGCACGATTATTAGGGTTGGAAGAGAAACCCAACACTTCTGATCAACCAAATCATACATACAATTTTCGATATTAATATTCGAACCTTTATATTTGATATTCGGTGCAATCATTGTACTTAATTTAGGATAGAGTTATGGTGCTGCGCAGCGCTTGCTGCAAGTATAAGATTTATAAGCCGAGTGATTTTAAGTTAAATAGAAATGGTTTTATTTAATAAAGGATATTTTAAATAATTGTAAATTATTTGGCATTCCTTAATTCCAATCACTCATTCGAATACAACCAACGTCGTTTTCATAATACATTCCACAATTCTTTAAATAAAGAATAAAAAAATAAAAAAATCAGAGAAAAATTAAAAAAATTATTTTAAAAGAAAAGTCCAAATAGAAAATAAAAATAATTAATTCATAAATTTATATTTTTATATTAATTAAAAAATAGTTTATTCATCTCATGAACATATTATTAAATCTAATAACATAGCAGCTCATCTCATGAATTTAATATCAAATCTGATGAAAATAGTAGCTCATTTGATAAACATATTATCTGATGAACAAAACAGTTCATCTTATGAACATATCATCTTATCTGACGAACATAACAGTATCTAATGAACATAACAGCTCATCTAATGAACATATAATCCAATGATCTTATACTTAATCTGATGAACGTATTATCAAATCTAATGAATATTTTAGCTCATTTGATGAACATATTATCAAATTTGATAAACATAACAGCTCTTTTGATGAACATATAATCTGATGAACATACAAGTTCATCTAATGAATATAGTAGCTTATCTGATGAACATAACAACTCAACTGATGAACATATCATCTCATCTGATGAATGTATCATCTAATGAACATATTATCAAATTTGATGAATAATATAGCTCATCTGATGAACATGTTATTGAATCTGATGAACATAACAACTCACCTGATAAATATAATAGCTCATCTAATTAACATAACTGCTTATCTGATGAACATATAATTAAATTTGATGAACATAACAGCTCATCTGATGAACATATCATCTAATGAACATATTATCAAACCTGATGAATATAATAGCTCATCTGATGAATATATTATCAAATCTGATGAACATAGTAGCTTATCTGAGGAACATATCATCTGATGAACATAATTGCTCATCTGATGAACATATCATCTGATGAACATAATAGCTCATCTGATGAATATACGCCACATATGATGAATTAATCATCTAATGAATATATTTAAAATTAAATGAACATTAATAATTTATTTAATAATTTTTATTTGAATTTTTATAAATCAAGATAATATATATATATTTTTTTAAATTTTCTAATTTTTCAGATTTTCTATTTGTTTTTACTATTCATTTGAGAGAATGAACGTTTTAATGAAAACGAATCATAACTACAATGTTTTGGAGCGAGAGCACCCAAGAATTTGCGTTTACCATCATGATACATATTAATAATTTATTTTATAAATTTAATGTAATTTATTCAAAATATATTATTAAAAATTTTAAAATATTATCAAAATAGAATACATTATAGTACTCAATGTCACTAATGTATGAGGGTATTTTACATTTAAACAACTAACTAAAATATTATCCATAAAGTGAATGATAGTGAGAAATAAAATCGTATGCATATAAGCAAGGTTGTGTGTAGTGTGTGCCAATTATTTTGTACATGAAGCTATATTTTTATTTTATGTTTTTTTTAGTTCATTTATAACATTTTGTTAATTACTGTATTCTTTTGTACGTTGATTTTGAAATGAGAGTTGATTTAAGAGACAATAACTACCACAATCCTATCATTCACGCACAAAAAAAATCATGTATTATTTTCGGAAAAATCATGTCTCTCATAGATTGTATTTATTTTACAAAAAACAATATCTCTCCCAAATTCCATTTTTCTCATCAAAATCCATTTCCACAAATTAGCAACCTTTCTCTCCTTAATTCCATTTATCTCTCAGACTTCATATTCCCCCTTGTCCCTTGCCTTCCTCTTCTCTGTCATAGCTAGAGGATAACATTGTTCAGTAAAAATCAATACCACGAATTGAAATAGTCTAACCAAGTTAAATCGGTTTGTTAATTTGGTTATTCGGTAAACACTTATTAATATTGTTAAGCTTATTTAGGTTGGTAATGAAAGTGGTATATGTGAGTTCGGTTAATTCAGTAATCGAATTAACCAAATTAATTAACATTTTTAAGAAATATTTTATTTTTTTTATTTAGGTCAAATTTCTAAAATTCAATTCAAAATAAATAATGTATAAATAAAATTTAATTAATTCATTTAGGTTTAAGGAATTTATGATTTAACCGATTCATTCACTGATGAATCAGTTAATCAAATATTTCGACAACTACCTCCTCTCTTCTCAAGTCCTTCGTCCTTATTTTTGCTCAATGAACTCGCGATAAAATTTCCCTGAACCCTAACATGTCGACTTTCAATCCAAACTACTGAAGCTCGAGAGACTGGAGTGAAGGTAGTGGACAGATTAAGGCATCAATGTAGTATCACACACATAATAGATCTGTTGAATCCCTCCTCACCATGCATCCTACAATTCTGTTCGCTCCAAAGCTCCCAAAGCCCGCACCCTACAACCACGAACACATCAAATTTTAGTTGGGATCTCACACACCTCTGGGGCAGCCAGGCCCACCACAATAGATAAAAGTTGAAGACTTGTCCAGAATTTTACCAAATAAGCCCACATAGAGCCGACAAGATCACTCTGAATGAACAAATGTGTAGAAAGTTGGTTCCACACTCAAAACCAATTGGCTATGAGTGGGGGAGCCCAACTATATATTAGGATCGCTTAAGAGCTTCCACTGGGCGATGTGGGATAATACCACTTAATATGCTCAACAAAATGGACAGCCGATTCACACTTTGCCTCGGACCGACATCAACACTTCAAAGCCACGCTAATCCCTTTTTCTTAAAATTTGAAATCCACCGCCACAGGATTATTGAATAAGATCCATAGACAAGCAGAACTTTCATGGGAAAAATGAAGCCCAAAACTATTGCCAAACACTCTTGGTCCCCAATCAACATGAGATCAAAAACTTGATGACGAGAACCTTCCATAGTTGCTTCCTTTTTAGACCAACTTATCTTCATTATATCCATCCAATATGATCCCGACAGGGACACCTGACAACCCATAACTTGTAACACTAGAATGGCTCGAATGTGTTTTTCCAAAAGTTAAGAAGGAAAAGTGTGACCCATCACCGTTAAACACTTACCAAAGACCCAAGCCACCTGATCCTGAAGAAGAAGCGCAAGATGCCTCACTAACCACCTTACCACCGAGTTGCCTTAACGCAAAGAATCAAATTCTGTCAGCTGACCATACTTGGAAGCCAAATACCTCACCCAAAGAGACTGGTTATCCTAGAAAATACATGCAAGTTATGTATGGAAACTCTCTATAAATTGAAAAAAGGAAATACAAACCCACACCTCCTGACTAAATAGGTATGCAAACTAGAGCCATCTCACCCAATGATGTCGTTTAGTTTACCTAGATTCTCATAAGAATATACTAGTTGCAGAAGCGCCTTTGACACATGTAAAGTAGCCAGCACATTGACAACAGTGGCCATAAGAACTGAGTGAATAATAGTGAATTTGCCTCCCAAAGACACCACCTTACCCAACCAACTCTCAACCTAGGATTGGATTTGATGCACCAAAGAATTAAATTAAGTTATAATTGAGTGACCAAGGAATAAAGGAGCCCCACGATATGTAACCAAAAATAACCCAACACTGAAGTCTATATAGCAAGAATCACAATACGCCTTGAGGCAGAGATATGCTTCGAGAAGAAAATGGCATTTTTAGAAATGTTCACCATCTGACAAAAGCTATCACAAAACCGCTCAGTAATACCTAAAAGACACCGGATGGACTGAGCTCCTCCATTGACAGAAATCACAACATCATCTGCAAAAAATGAATGAGACAGAGGCTGGGCCTTAAAGCAATAAGAAAATGACTTCAATCACCTCTCCAACACGACTATTTTCAGAAGATGGCACAAAGCCTCAAAGGCCACAACAAATAAGAATGGAGAGAGAGGGTCTCCTTGATGTACCCCTTGAAAGACTAGAAATACCCATACAAATTGTCATCCACTCAACTAAGAATCGGAAACCACACATCGACTGGTAAAGTAGATTGCACCATGTGTCCGAGAATGCAAAATGCCTAAACACTCTAATAACAAAAGCCTGTGATAGTCGATTAGACACCTTGGACATATCAAGTTTCACCATAATGTTTCCTCCCTTGACCTTCTTATTGATATTCTTCACTAGTTCAAGAGCTAATACCATAATTTCATGCATCTAGCGGTAAGGCATGAATGCTGCTTGCTCCAGTCTGACCAGACGAGGAAGTAATGGACTAAGGTAGTTGTTTAATAATTTTGAGATTACTTTATTGATCATATCACATAGGTTGAATTAAAATCATTGAGGGACCGTGGCTGTTTAATTTTTGGGATCATGATGATGTGAGTTGTAGTTAAAGCCGATGGGAGAAGGATACCAAAAGTGAAGAAACATTGAAGGCTGCAAAAAGATCTTTAGAGATCACATCTTAGCCCTGCTAGTTGAAAGAGCCGGTGAAACTGTCCGATCTTAGCTCGCTCGAAGGCTTAATACCTCAAACTGTAGCCTTTACTTCCTCAAGGGATGTGGAACGGCTCAATAAAGCGATCTATTAAGATGAAACAACCTTTGTAATAGGTTCTAACAACACATGATCTAGGGGAGATACTGCCGAGTCAAGAAAAGATTAGCCAGCTGCTGTTAAGAGTCGAGATGGGTTAGGTAGAGAGAAGTGCTCTGCCTTCTCTCTTATTTTCTTTGTATCACTCTAAGATCAATTCGCTTCTCTTATTTACGTGCGCTCCCCATTGAAACACTGCTCCATCTCCATCAAATCAGTGCTCATGGCCCTAAATAAAGGACCGGATGTCCGCAGCAGAAGTTGTCCAAAATGGTATAGACGTGAACTGTGTGCCAGGAGGTCTCCCAAAGTCCTTTGCTACGGTCGTCGGAGTTCAGGCTGTGAAACCCATATTTCTGGCTATAGAAATTCCTAGAAGGAACAAGACAACAAAAGAGGGAAAGGCTGCAGTCCTGTTCACCCAAAATGAAATTAAAACAGGTGCCCAACAGCTCCAGTTTGCGTTAATTGCAAAATTTTCAGCCGGCAAACCGCGCTCGGAAGAGATCAAAAACTACATTCGGCATAACTGGAAAATCAAGCATGGACCGCCGCCATGAGCTCATTATCCTGAGCTCTCATGAAGATGTTGTTGAAGCTATGTCCTGTAGTGTGCATCAGATCGGTAGGTTTCTTTTCCGTCTCTTCTGCTGGTCTCCACAATTTGACATGAAAAAAGAATCATCCAAAGCTACCGTGTGGGTGAGAATCCAACATCTGAATATACTCTATTTTAATGAAGGGTTTATTCAACCCATCGGAGATGAAATCGGATCATTTCTAAAAGCGGATGAAAGAACCTTGGTGTTAACGTGTCCTGCCTACGCTCGGACATCTGTAGAAGTGGATCTTAGAACCCCTTTGTTGAGGGAAATATACATCGGCAGTACAAGTGGAGAAGGGGAATATTTTGAAGTAATTTATGAGGGTAAGCTAGCTTATTGTTCTCGGTGCAAATTACAGAGGCATAACATTCTATAATATAGAAAAGTGAAAGCGAGAATGGTGGAGGTGAGACCGGTCTTAACTACCAGGAATGAATTGGCAGTACAAAAGAGCCAAAATGAGGAAGGGCATGTTGCAAAAGCCATAAATCTATGTGTAACTGGTAAGAAGCCACAAACATTAGAGAGGTTACATGACAAAGTAGAGGAACCTCGTGAAGCAAGAAAGAATCCTGGAGAAATTGATTACAGCCTAGGAGAACCATCAAACAGATTTAAATTGCCAGAAATCACTTCAGCTGGCGAAGAAACAAATGCAAATGCTAGTAAAGGAGTGCAACCCCAGAATAATGGAGGAGATGGCTCCGATTTTAAAGAAAAGGCAGGTTGAATAGTCAAAGGATGATCCAAATCACAGTGCTAAGGATGTTCACACAGAGGAGAGGCAGATGTCGAGTCAAGTATTGGTGTGGAGGGAGGCTACGGGGTGTGAACTCCCCAGGTCATCTGAATTGGCTCAAAACAAACCAGTTCCTGTAGAAGGGATTTCTGAATCCGTGTCATTTGTCGCTGAGACTCAGGAAGAAATTTCTCAATTTCGTCAGTCCAAGGGGGAGGAAGACGTGAATGAAAGCATAAGTAAGTCAGAGGGACATAAGATGCTGGCTGAGACGGAGCCGGTGACTAAATCTCCTCAAAAAGGAGAGTCTTCAAGGAAGAAGCAGGGTGGGGTAGAAAAAAGGAAAAGATAAGGTGAAAGACACTGCATCGACGCGTAGGAGTGTAAGGACTCCATCAAAACCCAACCGATTGTCTCCATGATTAGTGAGCTTATATGGAACATAAGAGGTGCCAACAAGAGCATGGCAATAGACCAGCTCAATAACTTAGTTCATAAGCACAAGCCCCAAATGATCGTCATCTTGGAGCATAAAAGCAGACATTCCCGGTTAGTTAAATTAACCAAGAAACTTGGTTTTGACTCTACTTTTGATAGTCCGGATAAAAACAAATATATCTGAATTCTATGGCACGCCTCCAACATTACTATTGATATCACTAGTGTAGCGGACCAGTGTATCACTAGTTGGGTAACCGCGTCCCAAAACTCATCTCGGGTTAAAGTCAGCTTTGTGTATGGGATAGCTAGCAGACACGTTCGAAGGAGGTGGCAATTAGATGGTGAGGCTCTCGTGCAAGGTGAACCATGGATCATAGCTGGTGATTTCAACGTGATATCCTCGTGGTCAGAAAAACAAGGTGGGAACAAGAATCATGATGGGAATATGAGAAATTTCGATAGTTTCATGGCTAGAGCTGGTGTGACAGATGCAGGTTACACAGGCCTTCCTTTCACTTGGTTAAACAATTAGGACAGGAAAAGGCGGATTTGGGTTAGGTTGGACAGGGTTTTGGTGAACGGCCAGGCTATGGTTGGCTTCCTGAGAATTTCTATCAGTCATTTGGAGAGGGTTGCCTCTGATCACACCCCTCTACTGAGAAAGATGGAGGAGACAATTAGGAGACAGACAAGCTTCAAAATTTGGAGGATGTGGGGAGAGCACAAGGATTTTGAAAAGGTAGTGGCAGAGGCGTGGGATGAGAGGATTCAGGCTGATCCGCTGTTGAATTTTACAAGGAAGTTAAAAAGAGTAGCGAAAGCCCTAACTGCTTGGAATATAGCCGTTTAGCTATGAAAAAATCTACACTCGCTATGATCAAGGAGGTTTAAATATGCAGGCTCCCTTTAGTTATGAGATCTCTGCATGCTAAAATGACCTGGAGTGTCATCCAACAAAATTTAATCTGAAGCAAATTTGTGGCTGCCAAGTATCAGAATAGCATAAAAGGAAAAAGCTACGGGGTTCTGGAAGGTGATTTTTTCTATCTATATATATAAAAGACCAGTGTCTGTCCGTACGACGCTCCCGGTCACATGCCGGTCACGTGACACACCCCGCCTCCAACCACGATAGTGTTATCAATTAAATAACCCAAATATAAAATAATATTTGCAATCAAGACCTCAAAAACAAACTAAAAAATCAGGAAGGCACGCGCATCAAAAAACTAGAGACAGACACTTCCACCGCGATTGAAGAAATCAATTTGATTGTAGTAGATGGAAAACCTCCAATTTAAAATTAAAAAGAAGTTAATATAAACCTATCCTCAACAGAAGAGCTTCGTCAGATCGTAAGAATGGAAGGTGGAGATCAGACCCTCGTCACGAGAAGGAGGCTGCCGAACGGTTGCAGTCTGCTCGAGTCGGTGACCGACGTTGCTCGAAGGCGAATTGTCACTCGAAGGAGATAGTCGGTTTGGAGATGGAAGATTGAATTAGGTTTGAGTATTATCTATTTTTTTAAGTTATTGGTACCTCTGACCAATAAGAGGTAAAATTAATGAGGAATGAATCAGACTTTACCATAAATCATTCAGTGTAAAAAAACAAAGAGTTGGTTCACTTAATGCTTTATATATTAAGAGACGACCTCTTAATATAGCTCATTAAGTGCAAAAATACAATTGCTTAACTTGTCCACTAAGGACACCTAGGGGTTATACGAAAGTGAGTTAGGTTATTAAGTTTTATTTTTATGATAGGAATTTTTTCAATTTGTGAGGGAATTTTAAACTTAGAGAGATAAGAATTGATATATTTTTCTCCAATATTTACAACAAAGTTCATCTTATTTGTTCAAAACGAATAAATCCTAAGTGTGGAATTTTGAATGGAAAAAAATACACTAAGTCATAGCTGAAGAGTGTTGTCGAATTCATCCCCAAAACACGCATAGCAAGTTAGCAACTCATAGCTTCAGCCACACCCCCCTGAACAATGAGTTGCCACTGCAACCCTGCTTGTTCATCTTCTCCTTCCTGAAATTGCCCATTACCATCTTTAATATGATAATAATAATTAATAATTAAATTAAAGAAACAGAGAACTAAGGAGAAGCACCCACCTACAATTATAAAGTTCAAAATGCATCAGAACAAAATCAAAAGGACGAATCCTCTTTCTTTTTTTCCCCCCTAATTTATATAGATTATCTGTATATTTAACTCGATACATCAAAATAGCATTTAACATGGAGGCCACAGGTTCCATATGCGATCTAAGAATGATATACTTGACAATTCTAAGTCTGTAAGAGCTTATCCACCCTAGCATTGGCTGTTCTCGATAGAAACTTCATGCACATGGGAGGTTGAATCCCAGCGATGGCGAGCACTGAACTAGGCAAAGTCCATAACGCATCTCCACATATCAATCCAGATGCAACAGCAGCTCCAAACTCATCCGCTCTCGTCTTGTCTAATCTTTCCCAAACATATAGTATGAAACTACCCACACACATATCGATTGCAAAATACGGTCCTACATAGAATGGTATTGCCATTGCCATGGGAAGCGGAATGAACCTTGCGCGCTCCCTACCCGCAAAATCTCTGATGAAGTTGATTAAAATAGCTGCTGCAAAGAAAACATAACAGAGAGTGAGACAATTCTTTGGCAGGCTTGAGAAGCCATCTACACCCAGCCTAGCCATGTTACGATATACAAGAGCGAACGGCGCTGGATATGTACTGCCAGGGACACCAACGTCGTGGAAGGCATTGTAGAAGAGCCAGAAGACGCAAGGCGAAATTACACATCCCATTGCTGTGCCTATCACTTGACTCACAAACATCGACCTAGGCGAAGCCATTGTTAAATATCCTGTTTTAAAATCCTGCATTAAGTCAGAGGCTGTTGAGACAATGTTCATCATGACTCCACATGCAGCAAGTCCCGCAAGTACACCATTTGACCCACCAGCCCAAGCGCCAATAATAAAAATAGCTAATTTCCCATAAGTGGATGCCAAGGACCAGTCTGTCAGACCACAACCATATGCATTGCAGAAGGCCAGTATAGGTGCAAAGACATAGAGCAACAGTATGTAGTACCACTTCAACTGGCTAAAAATGTACGGAAGTGTGATGATCGAGACACAAGCAATAGTGACATAACCAACAACAGCTAACCAAGTAGGAATTTGATCTTTGAGAAAATTCTGTACACGTCTCTGTTCATCATAAGAGGGTGATAGAGTTGCACTGTTGGAATGATTTGCAACCGGTAGACCTTCTCTAGTATCCTTCTCCTTGAGATGATACACCAATCCTGCAGTCGTACGACTTATCACCTTAAAAAAGTTGTAGAGGCCATCACCTAATATCATAGCAATAGCTATGAAAACCTGCAAGTGCCATTTATTTATTAGGGGGGGGGGATATATATATACCTATATATATTGCTTTGTACAGTTTGTCCTAGCACAAAAGCTACCTTATAACCTTGCAAGCCATGTAAATCATTATCTTTTAGGTCAGCTGAGTACCAATCACCCTTTCTGTTACTAATAAGAGGCCACATAAGCCCCCAAGAAAGAATTCCTCCTATCATAACTGATACATTTATGATGTAAGGGCATATCATGCCTACCCCAACATATGTAGCTGAAAAATCGAAGTAGAACCTGCTCAATAAGCCATGTAATGCATTAGGAAAAAGTCAATTTTATTCCACAGTATTACTTAGGGGCACTCTGATATCGAAGAAGGTTTTCATGCTGGCTTACATGTTTGCATATGCCTTCAATCCAAATGTAGGAAAGTTTTCAAACCCACAATTGTTTCCACCAGTGAAAAACCATTGGAAGAAACCCCACAAAAAGCTGAAGGAGAAAAACTTTCCTAACTGCTGAACTTGTTTTCTGAAATCATTAATAAATATGGGATCATAAACTGGAGGGGATATACAAAATACATCATACATAAAATACAATACCTAGCTAGCTTAGCTCCTTCAGGAGTATGGAAACTGTTGATGAGATGAGCTGTTGCCGTTCCACTGGGGTATGTCAATTTAAAATCGACGATCATAATCTAAGGGTTCAGACAAGAAATGTTATTCAGAAAATAAAAAGAAAAGGCTTTATTCTTTAGAATAATAAATCATGCAGTTTTATTATAAATATATGATTTCATTTACCTTACGTAGAGGGACCACCGAGAAGAGGCCAATAAAGCTCACAACAAAAAGGAAGGCAATGATCCATCCTATTCTTGGATTCTTGATGTCATGTGCACCTTCAGGTTCTGAAGATTGTCGGGCGATGACTTCACTCATTCCGAACAAGTAACTCCCAAAACCTCCTACATGATGGTTTTCAAAAAACAAAAAAAAAATTCAGTATTATGAGGAAGGTAAGGTTTGTAGCACTGAGGTTCCACATTTTATCATCCCAGAAAGAAAAATATGAAGCTACATCAAATGTTGGCTGTTATATCACCATAACAAGAAAACCAAAGCAGGCCCCTTCTTGCAGCACATAACATAAGTTTTACTTGCCCATTGCAGTCTCTCTATGCATCTGAGATTATAGAAAGTTCCGCTGGATCCTCGCTGTCAGCACTTAGTAATGAAACTAGACGATAGAAAAATGATTTCAAATTGTACGCATAAATGTAACAAACGACCCAGCGCCATAATCGGATTCTATCGATGAAATTCAGCTCTTCAATCCTGTAAATTATGATTACATAATCCAATATACACCATGAGGGACATTACACCAAGTGATACCCATAGTGAACAGTTTCCATCCCCAGCCTTATTGTGAATGGTTTCTTTTATCATTTGTACAGAATTTTAATATCAAATACTAATTTCCATTTCTAACTATTCATTCACCAGAATGAATGACTTATGGAAATAAGTGCAGCAGAAGAGTGAGGTGTAGGTGATACCAGTTGGTAGTATGAATGAAGAGATATAGCAATGAGAAAGAATTAAGGCAATAATTAAAACAAGAGAAAAATGAAGCGATTCAATTGGGGGGATAAAAGAAAATCGAAAAGGCACCGCTGAGTGCGATTCCGGAGGTGGCAACCACGCAGGTCTGGATGACAGTATTCTCCTGTCTGGTGAATGGCTGCCTGAGGGTGCCGGTTTTGTCGAGTAGCTTGGTCCATATTTTGATGAAGAAAAAGCCTAACAAGCCAGCGGAGACGTTGAGGGAGGGAATGATTCCAGTGGTGAGATTGAGCTTCATGACGATGAGAGTGAACAGAGTGCCGAGCAGCATACTCACAAGCATGGCCCTAAGAGTAATCTGTCGCTGCCAGGGTGGTGCGGTCGCCTGGTCGAAGATACTAGCTGCAACTGCTTCAGGCTCGTCTGAGCCCGGCTGTTGGGATCCGTGCGGATTTTCCATTTTTTGGTGAGTACAAGTTGATGTGAATACTGCAGGAGAGAAATGCGACGAGGAAAGTTGGATCGGGGCGAGCGGACCAGTTACAGGTCAGGTGGTGTACTGTTGGTGTTGGTGGTGGTTTCACTCTTAATTGATTGATTCTTACAAGAAATTATGGAGGGGAGTTGAGGGACACATTTACTCATCTGACTTAATCAATTCCTACTCCCAACCTAACCTAACACAGACTTGCTGTTTTCTCTTCCTTGCCTAAATTACTCTTATTCATCTCTCCCCTTATCCCCTATACTATAAATAAGAACTAAGATCAGATAATGTCAAGTAAAAACAATTAAATAAAAATGGCATAATTTTAATTTTAATTTTAATCATCATTCCATGTCATATGTTTTTTAAATTAATTAAGAATATTATTAATAATTCAATGGGAAAAACCCTTAATGGGGCTCCGAACTATCCTTACTTCCCCACTTACGGTCCGAACTATCAAATTTGACAAATAGGGGGCAAAATTTCAGAATTCCGTTAACCCACCTAACCCCGTTAACTCCATCCCAACTCCGTTAACCACCTCCGCAGCCGCCATGGCCAGCTGCTCCTCCACCGCGCCGCCGAGGCTCCACCTTGCTGTGCTTCTTCCAAGCCCCTGTGCCCCGCCAAAATCCACCCTCTTGCATCGTCATCTTCATCCTCGCCCAGAAACCCTAATTTCCCTTCCCTCTCCGACTTCTCCGGCCGCCGCTCCACCCGCTTCGTCTCCAAAATGCACTTCGCCCGTCACAGGTCCTCCCCCACCAGCAGCCGACACACCTCCGTCGCCGAGGATGCTCTCCATCAGGTCATCCGCGTCAACGGCACCGACCACCGGGCCTTGAACGCCGTCCTCCACGCCTTCGCCCCCAACCTCTCCGGCTCCGACGACTACACCTTTCTCCTCCGCGATCTAGGCAACCGCGGCGACTGCTCCAAAGCTCTCCGATGCTTCGATTTCGCCGTCCAGAGGGAGCGCGGGAAGAACGAGCAAGGTAAACTGGCCCCCAACCTCTTCGGGATGTTCAAGCAGATCTCCAGGCTCGCGGATCTGTCGGCGGCGAGGTCGGAGGCCGCGGGGGAGGTGGTGAGGAGTAGGAGGAGGAGCGGCGGAGGAGCAGCTGGCCATGGCGGCTGCGGAGGTGGTTAACGGAGTTGGGATGGAGTTAACGGGGTTAGGTAGGTTAACGGAATTCTGAAATTTTGCCCCCTATTTGTCAAATTTGATAGTTCGGACCGTAAGTGGGGAAGTGAGGATAGTTCGAAGCCCCATTAAGGGTTTTTCCCTAATTCAATTGACAGATGCCACCATTTAATTACTAATTATATCTAAATCAATCTAATTTTATATGAAACCACTTAGATTTCATATTGCAGGAAATGCATTATGTAATAAAGATCCTAAAAAAAATCTCAACCATGGTCATAATTGAATTTCAAATGGAGTACAAAATTCACAAATCTGCAATATTATATAAATAAACTTAACCTCAATGTAAACTCATTAGTTAAACTTAGATTCCATACTGTTTACTTCAAATTTTCATTTGGCTCAATTTTGTTCGATGAATTAAGTTAGTGAGCCAATGGTTCGAATTAAGAGAAACCATTTATAATGTCACAGGACAAACAAAATAAAGAATAAATTTTAGAATGGGCAGAAGTACAAAACAAAAAATAGCCCTGACTAATAGAAACACATGTAAGGAGTAACGTGTTGGCAACCGCACCTCGATCGTAAATTTCATATACTTTCTCCATACTCTAATGCATGTCGTTTAAGGTTAATTTGAATGATTAAGGTGAAATAAATGCTAGCGGTTGAATAAATTTAATGAGTGAGTAGTTTGTGTTTTTTTAAAAAAACTCGTGCAAAAAGTAAAATTGGTGGATTATTATTGATGTTGAATGATTTTTTTATTAATTATGATAAAGAAGTGATTAATGATTGACGTTTTAAGGTATTTGCTGATATTAAATACGCATTGAAAATTGTTAAGTGATAAATAAAAATGGATAAAAAAAATTCGATTAAGTGACATGTAAAAAAGGATAGAAGGAGTAAATAAGTTGTTTAATGCTCAGTTCGACACTTGGATTGGAACTTTAAATTGGTACTGGATGGTTTCCTTTTGCATTGTATTATGTGGTTGAAGATCAAACAAGGCGCGACGAGGCAAATTTCTGAATCGATCTTGTTGATCCATCAATTTCCATAGTGGTAGCCAGTGGATGGAGGCCGCCGACGTCGAATTCCGTGAGAGGAAAACAAGCTTCAGATTACATAAGTCGCAGCAGCATCCTCACCTGGAAGAAGACAAATTTGTATGGTTCGAGTTACTCGTGTTGAATCTTACAAGGGAGCAAGTTATTCCAGGTGGAACCGTTGGATATGCGAAGCAGTGGCATTGATTAAGTTGAAAAGATGCGCATGTTAATCTAAGTGGGATGAGATATATGAAGATCGAGACATGGTTTCTCACGTAAGAACAAAGAGAGATGGGAATGTGGCCACAAGGAAGCCAAAAACTTGGTCATAGACTAAGTTTCAATTAGGTAGCTTGTTCTATGTGAAAAGAGCTTTCAAACCATAAAAATTTCAGAATTTGTTTCAACTAGAGTAATGAGAATCGACGTAAGGATAGGGGTCGGAAATTGTCAGCCAGTTTAGACTGATCTTTCTACTAACTTTGGATGTATATGATTTTCGATTTTGATTTTAGCATTGAGTGATTCACACAAAGCCTATTTTTTAACAATATATGACATATTTTTGGATTCACTTGAAAGGGGTGAGTAAATAATTCTCACATACTCCGTATTATATTCATACATGCATACCCTCTGCATCATTTCTATGATATTTCGTTACTCGATGAAAATTTGCGTTTTGATGTGTGAATAATTTGATGATCTAGATCAGCAGTGACGACTGTCTTGCTTGAAGTTTTTTGCTACCTCGCGCGTGCGCACACACAGAGACAAATAATTGGTTAACGGTTGTGGTGTTTGGGTACTATAAGAAAAGTGAATTATTGCTACTATCAGAAATTATTGCCTTAGACTATTTTGTCACATTGTGATGGTCATTCTTGTAACGGTTTTTCATGCATCGCAATTTCTGTTTTGATGTGATGATGTTTTACTGTCATTTGACTATTTTAAAAGCTACACTTTCAACTGTCGCCTATATATATATACCCCATAGTGAAATATTGAATATGTCAATTTTATTTGTAGGCATCTCAAACCTGCATTTCTAGTACTAGTTACATACATAATTTTCTGAACATTTTCAAAATCGCATACATATACATAGGCTCATCGGCCTATTATATCCAATAATAAAGCATCTCAGTCATAAAAGCCTTACAACATTTACTTATTCAAAGAGGCATACAAGTCTTATAAAAAGTATACAAGACATGAAAGTCTTACAATATCATACAAGTGAAAGAATTACAAGTGTTCAAAGCCTTACAACTATATAATCCACTTATCTCGCTTCAAGAAGTTTAGGTGTCCGTGTTCGTAATATTTTTCCATACATCAAAACTCAATGAGAATCAATGTGTTTCAAATACGTTTGACATTGAGAATTGTTTTTAATTCACTTACAAATCACTGCATAAAGTGAAAACAAACAAAACTAAATTATCTTATTTTAGAAACTCAAAGAAACTTCCAACTAAGCTTTTGTAACCCAAACAATTTGAATACAGAGAACATGAAAAAATTTAGAAACTCAGTAGTATAAATTTCCCTCTATAAAGACATGCATACAGAAAGAAAAAAGAGTGACGCCACCGATCGAGCTGACTTGGATCACAGAGAAGCTCCTAGTTTTGCTAGTTTTGTAATTTTTTGAGCTATCTTATTATTAAAAAATCACTACCTAAATAAAATGAATCAACTAGAAAAAGAAATCCATATCAAATGGGGACATTAACTTCACTGAGTACGTAAATAAATTTCCCCTATATCTAATACAATTTTGCTTATAAAACTACAACGAGAAAGCACAGAAGACAAACAGGCCCTTGAAGGTCCATAAATTATATGACGTCCTTGAAGTTATACTTATGACTAACAGTCTTGTGAGTCCCAATCATAAACATAAGAAAATTAAAGAATTAAATAATTAAATGAAAAACCGTCAACTTAACCAGCTGTAATAAATAATACATATGACAATAAAAAGTTACAAATGTGAAGTTAGAATAAAATACAGCGTCATCGGTAAAAAACACATCAATATACGTGTAACTCTACATATCAAGTATAAGATGAAAAATATGAAAATGATACACACATGAAATATTCGGCTCAACGGTCAAATATAAGAATTTAAATCTATACTACCACGATTAAACTATGAATTCTAAGGAGCTATACACTAGAAGATTATAACTAAATGTTCCATACAAGATTAGACCTGCAAAACAAAGTTTACACAGGGGGGTCATTTCAACAGCCTTGTTATGGTGGATTGGTGATTGTTTGCATTATTTCACGTACTCAAGCTTATGGAACAATGACAGAGCAGTATTTTTGCACTTTACAAGTGAGGGTCTAATATAAGTCAAAAATAATTTATGACCCGGTAAGTTCAGGATAGAACACAAGGAGCGTTGGGTTCATTTTAGTGCTGATGTTTCTCGGTCTAGATATTTAGTTCTAAATATATAATAAGAGTGGATAATCTAACTAAGGTAGCTGATCCTATGGAGCAATTCGACCTAGCTATCCCGCATATAAATATATGAATAAATAACAAGCCATCATCACAAGTTATGCTACGCAGGTAAGACTAACATTGTTAGAATTAACAAGTTAATGATATACCTATTACATACTTTAAAACCAGTACTATGCCACTTCATATTTATATAATAAAGTTCAACATAACCATTTTCTAAATGTATATGCAAACAAAAAAAGGAATTCTGACTAAACATGTCATTGGACTAAAACTGAATCCTAGTTAAGATCACAAAGAATACATCTCTTATCCTTATAAACATCTTAATGCAGCTCTCATATTCACGAGTGCTCACTTTTCAGGTGAGTTCTCAGTTGTCATTCATATAAATGAATAAGTGATATACTATGAATGTTGCAATTATGTATACAAAAAACTATGATGAATAAACTTGTAAATTGAAACAAGTACTTGAATAAACTTAGGCTAGTGTTAAAAAAAAACCTCAGATCTTAGTAAACTACTCACACATGGCTACGAGTAAAGCCATAATGAGTAGAAAGCTAGCTACTACAAAATAAAAAAATAAAAAAATAAAAATACAAAAACTAAATTGAGGAGAATGTAGAGAAAGAAGCTCTCTATGAGGTGGGCAAATAATGGAGAAGGCATGCTCTTTTTGGTTTGTGAAAACTTTCTTTTATAGTGTTAAAAGAAATAGGAAAAGGAAGGGCATTTATGGTCTTCAAGAAGGGAGGATTTCCTCCATTCAATTATATACATGACTAGTACTCGAACGAGTAAGGTGCCATAAGTGTATTAAATTCTCCTTACTTAGACTGAGTAGAAAATCTTTCTTACTTTCACTCGGGCTGAGTAAGTTTCAGAGGTGATCGAAGAAGCCTCCTAGTATTCTACTCAATTAAATAAGATTTTTACTAAACTCACTATAAATCTTCTTAAAAATAATTTGTATATTTTTATCTTAGTTTTCCATGTCCACTTGAATTACCTCATTTGGACTTCTATAGCTCTGAAAATTTTTAAAATACCAACCAAAGGTCAAGCACCTCCTCTATGCAGATATTTATCGATTTGATCTCATTTTGGCTCGATTTGACATTGTTCCCATTCCTTTTCCTTCCAAATCCTATTTTAGGTCTTTATCCCTTAATGAACATTAAAACACACAAAAACAGAGGTAAAGTTATTCATAAAAGACTTAAATCACTAAGAAATGAAGTTTTAAAACAAGTATATTTTTCCCTAATCAAACTCTCTTAAAGTCCAGGCCATAATCTAGAATATTTTGAATCTTGTAAACCAACATATTATAATCTCAACAAGCTCAGCTCCACTTCTTCAAGTCTATGGAGCTTTAATATCACTTATGCTTTACATGCTCAAAGCTGAGGAGACGAATTTGCTCCAACAACAACGACAACATTACACTCCGGAACAACCTCTTTCAGTCACAAGCCCTCCACACATCAGCGTATTTCTTCAAATGTGTCTCAACATCTTGCAGCTTCTATCCACAAGCTCGTACTTAAAATCTGCACAGACTCTGTGGAAGAAGAGGTCGGTTATGAGTCAAGTATCTTCAGCTCGTAATTGAAATCTTTGCGGAATCTAGGGCCTTTGAGTTATAGTTTTTATGATTTTGGTGCTTCACAGTTTCAAATTTAGTATGAAATCTTTTGGTAGCTTTTGTAAATTGGTCAGAACATGAGTTAAGCCATGAAATACCATTGGTGAGGAGAGACGCCATTGTTGTGGTGCCCATAAGAGGTTTTGATTGTCATCTTCAATTTGCTGACTCCAAATATATTTTGGGACTGGTGGTGGGATGATAGTGTATATATGAGAATGAATGTGTAGGTGACTGTGTATGTCTAGATCTATGCGATTGGGATAATGAGTTCAGGATTTGTTAGGGGCCATATTTTTCTGTGGTCAGGTGGTGGTGATGAATGTGTAGATAATTAAGGATGACTATTCAAAGAGACAAATAGGAGGAGGGGAAGAGGTGTTGGATCAATGAAATTGGGAGGATGCGTTTAGGATTTGGTGGTGGTTGGCAGTGAGTGTTCGATTGAGTAATGGAAAAGAGAGTTTCAAAGTTGGCGGTGAATTCTTCCCCCACCCCTAATAATGTGGCTAAGTATTTTTGGAGGGTTGTATTAAAATTTGGCTAAATGTTTAGCAATGTGCACGTGTTGCCGCGTAATGTTGCCTGTGTTTAGATTATCGTTCAACTTTGCCCTTTTTTAGTTTTCCGCCAAAGCTTATGCAGTGATAAAAAATCAATCTAGAAGAAAAGGTAAAAAAAATTCTTTGTTTTTGAAAAATGTAAAATGAAATGACAAATAAAAATTCATCAGCTTAGGGGTCTTATGCTACAATTTTTAGCATTTTCACATTGTGCATTCTCACATTAGCTTACTTTTTGTCGTGGGGTAGCTAAAAGCAAGCTCTCCGGTACAGTTACATCAAGTGCGTCATTGACTTCTCTTAAGTCTTAGCTCTTCATTTAGTTTTCTTCTTTTATTAATTACTACTCTAAGATAGTAAAAAGTTATCCGTGTTGTCGGAGTAGAATCCTGATAGTAAAATTTTAATTACAAGTTCAATTCGGGTTTTATATTATTTTATTTATTTAGAAATTTTAAAATTTAGCTATAAATTTTATGTTTTTATATTTTAAAATTCAAGCAACAATCACAATCCATAAATTTTAGATCGTGACAAGTTGGATGAAGGATCAAATGTGAACATTGATTCCAACCCATGGGCATCCATCCATTTTTTTTTAAATCCTTAGCTATCTTGTATTTTTTTAGTGATCCTTATATGATTTGAAAAGCATTCTTATTAGGATTTTTCTTTAAAGATTTACAAAATGTATTGCCTAAGTTTTAAGTGTGAAATGATTTAATCATTCAAACATTTCCATTTTGTTTTTGAAAAATTAAATTTCAAAGAGGGAAATAAGTCTTCTAAACCTGTGAAAAATAAAGGAAAGATAAGTTCCCTAGAAAGAGGGGCCAAAAGTAAAAAAATATGTTTTATAAAATTATTTTAAGAAAGTGAAGTCAAAAACCAAAATCCTCTTTCACTTTTTTTTTCTTATCGAATAATTCTTTATTTTCAATATAAGATCTTAAATTACAGCTTTGTCAAAAAATAATATTTAAGGAGGCTAAAAAAATTACGTTTTATAAAACTCTCTTCCAAGTTCCTTTGTTCTTATGGACTTAGGCCTTGACAATGAACTTTGAGAAATAAATCTATGGACTTTTCCTAGCTACCATAGGTGGTTGTTGGGAAAGTTTTGTCTGGAAAGTTGGATTTATTTGTCTAAAAACTTTTGAGCCTAGTAATTCAAAAGTCCTAGCTAAAAGGAAATCTACTTCCTCTGGTTTATATGAATTTTTGCAACAAAAGATCATTTGAAAAATATCTTGTTTGCAAAATTCATTCATGCATTAGAGTTACTAGAATAGTTAGCTAGATTGATCATGTCATCCAGTATAAAGAGTCAGAGATGGGATGTGTCAGATATCCAAATAAGAAAACACGCACGAGACTATAGCTTGTCCATTATGGACACCTAGGGGTTACAGGGCTATTACATATGTTAAATGCACTTGTGATTCCTACAAAAGTGAGTTATAATTTCTTTTTTTCACGTAGAATTTTTAAACTCAGACTTGAGGATCTTTAAATCAATATTCCTATGTTATTAATTACAACAAATTATAACCCAATCATAAGTTAATATTTTTATTTTAATGAATTCAATGACAAAAGAAAGTGTATAATAAATGATTCAAATATGCTGAATAGTACATACTCCCTCCGTCCTCTAATACATATAGTTCAAAATTAATTTGAGTAGATTAATGTAAAGTTAATGTTAATGGTTGAGCAAATTTAATAAGTAAGTGGTTAATTTTTTAAAAAAAAATCATACAGAAAGTAAAATTGGTAGATGATTACTGGTGATGAATATATTTTTTATTGATTATGATGATGAAGTTATTAATGTTTGATATTTAAGATACTTGTTGATATTAACTAAGGGTTGAAAATTATTAAGTGATAAATAAAAGTGAAAAAGAAAATTAATTATGTGACAAGTAAAAGAAAATAGAAGTAGTATGCTTTTATTTAACGAAAAAAATATTAACAAAGCTTTTTTTAAAACAGAAAAGATGACGAAGCCCACACGGGACTAAAACGCAGATGGAGCGAGGCGCCTATAACCAAAACGAAACAAACAGCGCCGGGGATGCAGCTTACCTACTAAATAAAACTTGTATATACACTGCTAAAACAACATTTAATTCAGCATTATTAAATTTCTGAAAACTTAATCTCCAGTAGGTGCCAAAAATAAAAAGTTGCAAACTCGAGTTTAAAAATATAATATCATTAATATAATTTTGTTCAGCTGCCATAGACTATTATTGAGAATTATTTTGTTCAGCTACCAAAGACTAGTAAAAATATAATTTAGTATAGCATTGAGAATTAAGAAGCAAATGACACATAGACTATTAAGGCTACCAAGATGTAGTTTAAGATATAAAAACAGATAATATCAAGATGGAAAATAATAGAATAATTTTTTAATGTAGGTTTTGATTTTTATAAGTTGATGGTGAATTTTAAATTGCTTTGAAGTTGTTTCAGCTTTTGTCATAAGAAAATTAATATACTGAGATAACAAATAATTAAATTCAACATAAGTTTTAAGAAGATGATTATATTAAACTATATAAAATAAGAGAGAATCAAAGAGAAAAGAGCACGTAGGATCATGTAGACGCGGATTTATATTTTTATAAATTCAATTAGAAATATTTGTAACGAATTATTAAAAATATTGAAATCAAATTAAATATATTTTGTCACTCTATATTCTTACAATTTCACATTTTTGAATTTTTTTATATACTACATTTTTTATTATTGGATTATTTTATATCAAAGTCATATAAAATAATTTTTTAATCTTGCTTTACTTTCGATTTTTGATACTACAGCTTATAGATGGCCGTAGCTAAAAAATTGTCTCGGTAGATATAACCCCAGTTTGACATTGAATATAACGAATTACATATTGGTATTAAAATGCAATTTTTAAACCCATCTCAAGAAATTTGGCAGTTTGTAATAGTAATACACTCAAATATAATTGATTAGATTTAAGTATTTCAATGCAACCTTTTTAGTATTTTTTAGAAAAATTTACTATTTTTACTGAGATCAAGAAATTTAATTAGATTTAAGTATTTCAATGCAACCTTTTAAATATTTTTTTTAAATTTTACTATTTTTACTGAGATCAAGAAATTTAAACAAAGGTTATGGAATTGTGAGAAATCTCTCTCACACTACACCCTGTTAGCATTTAAATACAATTATGAAATAAGAAATTTCCTCAATAAACTCTACTCGTTGGAGATCTTTAGGGACATATGATCACAAAAGTCCAGCTACGATGGTTGTAAGTCGTCGCAGAGGATCCACCTGAGGAACATAGCATCTCAAGTCATAAGCTTAAATAACCCCAGGGCCGACATCGTAAATGTTGTCGTAGCCTCCATCTTGACCATCACGGAAGAACCGCTGTCTTAGGTAAAAAAATTATTATCTTAGGAAATAGACAACTCCTATCAGATGTTATGGGCCATTTTCATTGCCTAAAGTTTAGGTAACATCAAAAAGGGCCTTATGAATAGTTTTAGGCATTGTCTATGTCATTTTGGATGTAGCGAAAAAGTGGACACTGAGATCCTCTTCTAGTTCCATTGATAACTCAGCTTCACAAATGATTCTTCCAGTTTCTCCAATTCGCAGTTCATTTCAACTGAACTAAATCCTCAAATTCCTCTCCACGTGCCTCCCCACAAGATCAAAAAAGTCATAAAATGCCTAAGAAGTACACTACTTGCATGGTTTTATCCAAAAAAAAAAATTCACCTCATACTTATGCTACTTCTTGGTACAAGGTATTATACCGTTTTTTAAATTATACTTCCTATTCTAATCTCAAATATATTTATTTTCTTTTCTTACATCTGTCTCCAAAATCCTTAAACCAACTTATTACACTCAAGCATCCAAGGATCTCAAAATGGGTTCGAGCCATGACCCATAAAATCCAAGCATTCAAAATTACCAATACTTGGATCGTGATAGAGTTATTTGCAAGAAAAAATCTAGTTTGTTGCAAATGAATTTTTAGAAAGATATATAAGTCAAATGGCTATGTGGACATATACAAGGCCATATTATTGGCTAAATTTTTCACTCAACAAGAAGATTTGGAGTATTTTATGACTTTTTCCCTTGTGTCTAGAATTTCTAGTATCAGAATAGTTATTGCTTTAGCATCTATAAAAACCAGTGGCCATAATATCAAATAGATATAACAAATGTTTTTCTCCATGATTATTTAGAAGAAGAAGAGGCATTTATGACCTTCGACCTAGATACAAAAAATAAATTTGAATTTATAGACCATTTTGCAATCTTTCTAAATAATTATATGATTTAAAGCAAGCTTCTAGAAAATGGTTTCAAAAACTGTCTGCAGTTTTGGTTCTATTAAAAGCCTCTCTGACCATTTGTTATGAACTTATATTACTAGATCTTCTCTACTGATTTTATTAGTTAATGTGGATGATATTTTAGTCACTTGAGGGTCATCAAATATTAAAGCTCAGCTCAAACATTTCTAAGCATTAGTTTCTGCAAAGGATTTGGGACAGGCCAAGTATTTTTTCAGGTATTGAGTTAGAATGGTCATCAACTAAAATTTTGGAGAGCAAGAGCAAATGTGTATTGAATATTCTTGAAGGGACAGTGCTTGCTAAACTTTAAGTGTCCTTATGACTCCAACTCAAAAATAGGCTATGACTACTAGTCAATTCTTCCCAATCCAGATCAATACACGAGACTGGTCGGAAGACCAATTTATCAAACCATTACCAAACTAGATATTTTATGCACAGTGAAGAGGTTAAGTTAGTTCTTCTCAAATTCTTGTGAGCACCATGAGACAGCAATCCTAAAGTGGTTAGATATCTCAAAGGTGCTCCACGTGAAGTCCTTCTATATTTCAGCACTCCTTTATTGAAACTTCATGCAGCCTGTGGTACTAATTGGGGGTATTTGCCCTCTAACAAAAAGATCAGTCACTCGATATTGTATTTATCTTGGTTCCTCTCTCATTTCATGAAAAATGTAAGAAACAACATGATGTTCCAAGGTCCTCGCTAAAGTAGGATATAGGGATCTGGCTGATGTAACTTGTGGGTTATTGTGGATCATCAACATTCTCAGTTGTCTTCAATTATCAATGTCACACCATTATCTATTGCTTGTGATAGTACATTAGCTTTAGAAACTGCTCAAATTTCAATTTATCAGGAGAGAACAAAACATATCGAGATTGGTTGTCATCTAGTTTGTAAACAATGTAGCAACTCGGCTGATCAAATCATACTTTGTGTGTTATTAAGATCAGGCGGCAAATTTGGATACCATTCATTTCTCTTTGTCGTGCACAATTTCAACCTCTGCTTTCCAAGTTAAACCTTCCCACTGAGTTTTATCATATTCATATTTAATTCAGAAGATGATATAAAGGTTAAGCCCTTGATGTGCGAATCCAAACTAACAATTCAAAATTCTACAAAATATAAGGCTGTGTTTGGTTTAGGAAAAATTTGAGGGAAAGAAAAATTTGAGAGAAAATGATAAGGAATTCATTGTTTGGTTTAGGGAAAATTGGGGAAGGAAAATTAAATGGAAAGTTAAATGGAAAATTTGAAGAAAAATTTGTTTAATTTAAAAAATATTTTTTAGTACTTTTCACAGAATTTTCTACTCCAAACCAAATACGGGAAAAATTAGATGGATTTTAAGAAAAATTTATTTTTCCTCAAACTTTCATTTCCCTCAAACTTTTCTCAAACCAAACACAGCCTAAATATAGCGAACCAAACAAGACTAAATCAAAAATTGAGAAGTTGTAACTATTTGATTTGACTCACAGATTATGCGGTTCAAACCGAAGGGTTTATTTCAGATCTGAAATATTTGAAGGAGTATATAATAATATCTGAAACTGGAAAAGCTTCCTTCCTTCCTTCCTTCTCTTTGGGTTTTCTGGAGAAAAAAGCAAAGCAAACGGGTAAAGAGAGCAAAGACAAAATTCCCCCATTTCTCATCAGATTAGGGCTTGGATGGTTCCCTGCCTTATCAAATGGCGTTCCCTCACCTAGCGCCCACAACCTCCTCCGCTTCTTTCATCGCCTCTGGATTCCGCGGAGAAGACCGCATTCAGCTGCTCGGACTGTTTGGTAACAATGTTATTCGTCCTTTGTCCTCAATTCGTGGTAGCAGGTCACCGTTTCATCCATATTTCATCTCCGGGATGAGAAACGGCAGCATACTCGTCCGATCCAAACTCACCTCGCCTCAGCTGCCAACTGCTGACAACCTTCACTCCACTTCACCTGCTACCCTTGAAATCCCCGTCACTTGCTATCAGGTTCATTTGTTTACCTCACTTTTCACTCCACTAAAGTCACCGCAAATATCACCCAAAATAATAGTACAATACCTTCATAATTCCTCTCTATATGAAAGTCATGGTCATACTCTGCAGATTATCGGCCTCCACGAGAAAGCAGAGAAGGATGAGATTGCCAAGTCTGTCATGGTGCTCAAAAGTGCTGAGGTTGAGGAAGGTTACACTGCTGATGCTATTCAATCTCGCCAGGTACTCATCACAACCTGATATATGTTACTGCCTGGTGCTGATGATGCCAGACTTCCAAACCCCACTTTTTATTCGGACTTGCCTCTGTTGCATCATGTTAGGAAATTCTGATGGATGTGAGAGATAAGCTTCTATTTGAACCAGAATATGCCGGCAATGTAAAAGATAAGATACCTCCCAAATCTCGTCTTCGCATACCATGGGCTTGGTTGCCAGGTGCTCTTTGTCTTCTTCAAGAGGTATACTTTTGTGTAAATTGTGTTTTCAGTTAGTTCTACTCCAGTTTCTTCAGTAAGTTCAACAGCAAAATCTAGCTGCCTCTTTGTTCCAGAATCCACATTAGTGTACTTTCTGTTAGTAGATGTATGTTTGTATTATGCAACTCCTATAAATGTAGGCGGATCCACTGGGGGGGCATCGGGGACAGTCGTTCCCCCCGATTTCAACCCAAAATACCTCTAACCATAGTAATAAAAAAATATATTAATAATTTTGACTAAATTTTAGTTTTGTCCACCCCCCAAATTTCAAATTTGTACCCCCAAATACGGAATTTTGGAACCGCCACTGCTATAAAGGCAGATGCATACTTTCATCTCTGCCAGTATGCTAGAATATTATTTTATTTGAAATATTAGTGTTTTAAAAATTTGTTAGGTAGGAGAGGAGAAACTAGTGCTTGACATAGGACGAACAGCGATCCAGCATTTGGATGCAAAACCTTATATCCATGATTTGCTTCTTTCAATGGCCCTTGCAGAGGTAATGAAATTCAGCAAAGACCAAATAGGTCACATTATGCACTTGAATTTGTTTCAGCCTTATTATGCTTATCTTAGGTGCTTTCTTGAAGTGTTCTATTGCAAAAGCTGGTTTTGAGAAGAATAATATCTCTCAAGGATTTGAAGCGCTAGCCCGTGCTCAATGTCTTCTTCGGAGCAAAATATCCCTTGGAAAAATGACATTATTATCTCAGGCAAGACTTCCCTGCTCTGCATTTGCTTCCAAGCTAGTTTCTTGATCTAAAGGTTTTTGAGGCCTTCTCTCATAACATGCCAATTTTATAAAAAATTGTTTTGATGGTCTTGTGCATTAGTTCCAGTGATATTTTATTCAGTAAAGGGGACCAGTAGACTCAAATGAGGATGCAAGTTACTCTTTTGGATATGAAAGATTATGATTAATTAATATCTGACTAACTTTTTTGGTCTTCAGATAGAAGAATCCTTGGAGGAGCTTGCACCTGTGTGCACATTGGATCTTCTGGGTATTTCCAGGACTCCTGAAAATGCAGAACGGAGAAGAGGGGCAATATCAGCCCTGCGAGAATTGCTCAGGCAAGGTCTTGATGTTGAAGCGACATGCGAAGTTGAAGACTGGTCATGCTTCTTAAGCGAAGCTCTTAGGAGGCTTCTGGCAACTGAAGTTGTCAATCTTCTTCCTTGGGATGGCTTAGCTGTTACAAGGAAGAATAAGAAATCAATTGAATCTCAGAATCAGAAGGTTGTAATTGATTTTAACTGTTTCTACATGGTGATGATCGCTTACCTTGCTCTTGGATTTTCAAGCAAGCAATTGGATTTGGTATTTCTACAAACATTATCCCCTAATATTTACCGTTCAAAGTATATATATAATTATATATATATATGTATGACTTATGGATCTTTCATTCATATGACTCCAAACTTCTTCATAGGTACATAAAGCAAATATTATCTGCGAATGTTTGATGACATCAGACGGTGTTGATTTGAAACTTGAGGAGTCAGTGTGCTTATTCCTTAAAGGACAGGTAAGTGACTGCATATATTTAGCGTTCAAATGGTCATCACATCACCGGTTTTATTTATGATCTGTAACTCTACTTCTCCCAGGGTAATGAAGCAGAAGTTGCAGCTAGAATTCAGCAGCTTGAAAAAGCTTCAAATTCTGCCTCTCGAAATTTGGTCTCCCCAAACGAAGCTAGAAACACTGTTGATGCAAAACCCGTACTGGTATGATTGTTATCTCACTTTCATTTCCTGTCGATTGTCTTAGATGGCAAGAAGATGACATTGCGGCGGCGTGTGATTGAAATGTGTGGAGGGTTCAGTGAAGTCTGTTTAGTAATTACTTCCTACCTTTGAATCGAATATAAAGTGAAATAGTAGCAGGACATCAAATAAGATTATTTGGCGTATGTTTGCAGGAACTATGGCTAGAAGATGCTGTGCTTTCCAAGTATCCAGATACCAGAGATTGCTCTCCATCTTTGGTAAGTGGATATTCTGTTTGTAATTAAATATTCCAATTATATAAAACTAAAATAACCAGACAAGCTTTCTTCACAGGTGAACTTTTTTAAAAATGAGAAAAAGCAGTTTGGAAACAGGAAAATAAATGGAACTCCACAGGCCATTTCCAATATTAGCCACAGACCTTTATCTACGAAGCTTTCTTCAGATCAGAGAACTCTCGAAGACCCATTCCAATATCCAAGCTCTTTCAAACAATTTGGTTCCCCTGTCCAACAACTGACTCAGGTTAATATGCAAACCCCATTATTATCAGTAAATGATTCCACTCGCAGCACTGATAGCCCAACAGTGCAACTGAAAAGAACTCTTGGCGCCAATCATGATAGAGATTGGAAAAGCTGGATAGCAGTAAGTGTCACCATTGAGAAAATGATTAGTGTTACTGTGTCGGGCTGCATTATATTTGCTATGTTTAAGCTATCAGGATTGAGGTTTGCTACAATGTATCGCACTTCTAGCTGGGCTTCAAATAATCTGAGTTCAGAATCGATTTCTCTTGGACGGACCAGAGATACTTTCACTAATGCACATGTAGGGGATCGACCTACTACCACCATCCTTTTCAGACTGAAGGAGCTACTTACATCTGTTGAGACAAAACTCAAGAGGCACCCAGATGCTGTTCCGTTACCAAACTCATGCCTTGCTGCCAGTCTGTCATCTTCAATGACATCGGTTTTTAGAAAGCCAATGCCCTTGGAAGAAGCTGAAGCTCTTGTTAAGCAATGGCAGGCTGTCAAAGCTGAAGCTCTTGGCCCGAACCATCAAGTTCACAGCCTCTCTGAAGTCCTTGATGAATCCATGCTGCTTCAGGTAGTTTATTTAAACTGGACATTTGTTATATATAATTACAATCATGTTATGACTATCCGTAGCTGAGTATATCTCGTCTTTCTTGTTTCTTGCATGGTTTCAGTGGCAAGATTTGGCTGATGCCGCAATAAAAAGGTCATGTTTTTGGAGATTTGTCATGTTGCAGTTGTCCATCATACGGGCAGATATAACAACTGATAGCAACGGTGTGGAGATGGCTGAAATCGAGGCACTTTTAGAGGAAGCGGCGGAGCTTGTTGATCAATCCCAGCCAAAACATCCGAACTATTACAGGTGACCGGAACTAGTGTGAACATGTTATTTCTGTTTAACTTGATTTATAAGTTTAGTAGTGAGTGGACCGCATACATTTCCTGATGGGAATGATAACACATACAAGACACATAACATACCGTTTCTTCTCTGCCGCTTACAACCCACCCTTAGTCTTGGCCTTGCTATTGCAGCACATACAAGATACTGTATATTTTACGACGACAAAAGGATGGATTATGGAGATTCTGCGAGAGTGATATCGAGACACTATCGTAGTAGCCAGACAAAGATTTCATGAAACCTGCCAGCTAACTGTGTTGACTGACATGTTGCTTAGTTTGATTTATGACAAACTTTAGCCTTCCCCTCAGCGTGACAAGTGTAGCCTCACTTATTTTTCACGAATGTATGTTCCATTGTTGATTGCTTTTGTATGTTCATTTGTTGATTAATTTTGTAGCTGTACAGAGTAACAAGACTAGCTTTCGTTGCAACTGTTTTTAGAAGCTTATGTATGCGGGCAACTGATTGTATTGCAGGATGAGAATATGAAATATCTGTCACTGGTCAGATTACATCTAATTGCTGAATAATTTATTTTTATTTGACAAAATAAAATTTGAACATCTTAATATATTATAATTTACCATTTTATCATTTTTATAATCTTTTAAAATATATGAAAATTTACTTAAAATTTATAATTTTGTTCAAAAAAGTATTTTAAATATATGAACAGACATCACACTGGTGGATTAAATCCAAATACAATTAATTGCTCCAGAATCTTTTAGAGTGCTCGTTCGAGAACTGCGATCTTTGGTTTTGGAACTGAACCATTTCCTTGTATATGACAAAAATTTTCACATTAATAGAAAGGAAGCTTAATCGAAATGAATTGGATAGAATCAGAATTTTTCTTCTATGATCGATCGGTATAAACATCAACAATTTCAAATTGGATCAGTTTCTCCTCACTTGGGTTATAAACTTCTACCTAATGGAGAAATAGTTGGAGAAGTGACAAAATCTTATACTTTTCAAACGGATGTGATAAGCAGACATAAATCAATGACAAACCTTTTAGATTCTCATACGTCATTACAATCAGTTGCCCACATACATAAGTTTCTAAAAACAGTTGCAACGAAAGCTAGTCCTCATATTCACCTTCATCATTCTCACCAAACTCAGCACCTACCTCCTCATAATCTTTCCTCAAGATTGCAAGATCCTCACGGGTTTCAGAGAACTCTCCGTCCTCCATACTCTCACCCACATAACAGTGAACAAAAGCTCTCTTAGCATACATGAGATCAAATTTATGATCAATCTGAGAGAACACCTCAACAACCCTAGTCAAGTTTGAAATCATATACATGACCCTCTGCATCTTGGCAAGATCACCACTTGACACAACAGCAGGAGATTGGTAGTTGATACCATAATTGAAGCCAGTTGGGCACCAGTCGACAAATTGGATGGTCCTCTTGGTCTTGATGGTGGCCACCGGAGCATTGACGCCCTTGGGGGCCGCAACACCTCTATACAGACAACAAGCCATGTATTTGTCATGACAAGGATTGCATTTCACCGTCATGGAAGCAGGCTCGAAGATGGTATTTGTGATTTCTACAACAGAAAGCTGCTCATAGTAGGCCGTCTCAGTAGAGATAATAAGGGCATAGGATGAGAGCATGAGTGGATCCTTAGGTATGGTACCAAGTTGGTCTGGTACTTAGTTAGGGGTGTTCATCGGTCCAAAATCGGACCGGACCGGAATCGGTTTGGACCGAAATCGGAATCGATAAATGGTAACGATCGAAAATCGGACCGGATTTGAATCAGTCTGGATCGGACCGGAAAATTCCGGGTTTGGACCGGAATCATGAAAAATAAATTAAATTTTAATAGAAAAATGTGAATTAAAAATAATTTTATTTATGTATTAAATAAGATATCTATAAATATTTTAATAAAAATAAATTTTTTTATTACAAAATTACCAAAACGGTCCATTCCTGTGCGGACTGGATTTTTCTAGGTTTGGACCGGACCGAAAATCAGAATCCCAAAAACGGATGGACTGAAGACCGGACCGGAATCCTTCGATCCGGTCCGGTTCGGTCCATTCTGATCCAGTTCCGGATCATTTTTCGGTCCGGACCGAATTTTGTACACCCCAAAACCCAGTGACATCCACGTTCAAAGCGTCATCAAATCTCAAAGAAACAGTCATAGATGATATTACCTGCAACATTCACGAACTTCAGATAATATTTTTCAACAAATTATTTAAAAAGTAACTCATGGAACCCCAAATGTACCTCAGAAACCAATATGTTCAAATTGATAAGTGGGGCGCTCGATATCAAGAGAGCATCGATAGATATCATAGATAGTCTCATTGCCGAGAAGCACATAAACATCTGTGTGCTTGCTTTAAGAGTGAGTAGGTGGACATGATACTATTGTAAGGCTCAACAATGAGGTTGAAATCTGAAGTGAAGGGTCAACCTTGAATCCGAACTCGGACTTCTTTCCATAATTCACTAAGAGATGCCACAAAACAAGGGATCCAAGCCTTGAACCAGTACCGCAACCACTTTTAGAAACTGAGTTTATCCATCATTTACTTCATCTCCCTCTTCATCCTAATCTTTTACTGGCAACTACGAACTACCGCTATTGCATTTTCATGTAGAAATAAACTCATCACACCATGCCTTTCCCCCTTTATCTTCTTTCTCATCATCATTTTCATCAAAAATTGTTCTTCTTCATCATCACCATAATCTTTACATTGAAATTAAGTTAAGTTTTTGAGCCTAACTGAAGATCACAAGCTAAATAAATCTCCACCATTATTTATAGTATTAAAAAATTATTGATGTAATATATGGAAATGCCTATATATATATATATAGAGAGAGAGAGGGGGGTTCAAATGAGAACCCCCTTGTTGCTGCGCGCCGCGAACCTCCTGGATCGCCGTTGGTTACGCCACGTCATGAGCACCTGGATCGGCGACACGTGGAAGGTGCAAAGTACACGGAGGGCATTTTCGACCAAAGTACATGGCTTGGCGGAAATAGAGTTTCCATGTATCTTTTATTGATGTACTTTCGGTCCTACATGAACACTACATCTGATAGTTATCCATCACGATTTTTATCTAGACTTCATATATATACTTGTTGATAATCTACTGAGCTTTCTGTAGCAGCTTGAAGCATATAAATCGGATATCTGAGTCAAAAGTTATGCTTCTCGAAAGTTGGAAATATTTTGCAGAACCGATTCGAAAACTACATCTTCTTTGCACACACATGCTTTGTCTACCGCGCGCTTAGATCTCGCGCTCGACTAGAGTCACGTCATCTTCTTTCCTCTTATTCTTTTTATGACACGTCAGCCTCACCCCTGCGCGCGGTAGTTCTCCACTACGAGCGACTCTTTGCGCTCGGCTGACACTCTGTCTTCTGTCAGACTTCTTTTGTGGTCCGAAATTTCCCTTGTTGGCATATTTTCGTACAAGACCTAAAATAAGCCTGTATTACAGAAACTAGCTAAATCATTAAATAATACTCTGGAATGTGCAAGAATTAGTTGAGTTAACTATAAATGAGACAGTCAAATGTGGTCTCATCAATCTCCCTCAGCAATCTATTTGGGAACTACCTTGTTGTTATCTTCTTTAATGTGAAGAAAGGCGACGAATGTAGGTTCTAAGTGCTTAATTCTTTTCTTTAATTGGAGTGCTGACAGGATTTTCTCATCCCCCTTTAGAGAAAGAGTTATTCTCCTCCTCCTTTACTGCACTTGTTGATTTTATACTTGGCTCATCTCCCATGAAGAGGAGACTATCAACAAAGGGCATTGGAATCACTCTCGCCTGCCTTAGAAACTTTATTTTCAAGATTACTTCAAAATCATCTAATGAGACCACAGTGATGTTCAGTGGGCCTCTCCACTCTCCGATCTTTGTTTGCACATTCCTCGCCACTCCACTAATCAAGAGAACTTGGAAATTCACTGCCTTCAATTTACTTACATCTTTCTCAATGCTTAAGTCCAATCACATTACTTCCAGACTATTTATAAAATTATGGATTATACCTGAATCAACCATAGCTCACGATGTTTTCCCATTGACCCCCCAAGTCCACTTACATTAGAGTACGCGATGTTTGAGTTTTATTCATTGTAGCCTTCTTCTTTAAAGCCGATAAAAAATGAAGGGCTCCCATCTAATAAAATTATTCTGCTTCATCTCCTTCTCTCCCAGTATTCTGTTGGCCACGTTTTTATTTTTCGAGCGCGCTCAAAGCTCATATATGAGGACATTCGGCTACCCGATGAGGCCCACTACATGTGAAGAACTCTAGCAGGGGCTTCTTGTCATTTGTACGCCCGCCACCACGTTGTTGTTGCCATACCAAACCGATTGCCTATTCGTTGTTCCCTCTTTTGAAGGAAATGATTACCTCTTATTTTAAGAATTTGAGGGTCCAGAGTCTGCTCCACCCAGGAAATAATTTTGATGTGGTGTCGACCGTCTCGCTCCATTCCCAAACTCCTCCTTTTGAGGAGTTTCTCTCAAATGTGTAGTAAGTACGCCTTTTTGCCGCACTTTTGGCACTGACAGGGTCGGGAGTGTTTTGCCAATTAAGTTCTGTTTTGGCCAAAAATTCAGACCCTTGAGAAAATAAATTTCTTATCCACTTCAGACATATCCTTAATATCCAACACCAACGCCATGAATTACCTCACATACTAGCGGATATCATTTGTGTGTCTCAGTGACCTTAATTCGGGTCAAGCATTGTAGCTTACATTCTCAAGGAAGAATTCTTCTTAAACTCATCCCACATCTCAATAGTACATCTTTCAGCTTGAATTTTCTCATATTTGGACCTACACCAGGTTTTTACCAGATCAGTAAGATACATTGTAGCCATCATTATTTTCCCTTCCCCGGCTTCTACCCTTACCATGCGGAAATACTATTCCATATTGAACAGAAAGTTATCTAGATCTTTAGCACTTTGTTCACCACCATAGGGTCGGGGTTCTAGAACTCGTAGGTTCCCAAATTCTTGAGGTGTCGGAGGGTTGTTTATGACTTGAGTGAGCAAGTTCACCATGAGCGACAATTCTTTCAACTCGTTGTTCAACACCGAAATTGCTTCTTTTAGCATTCTCATTTAACTCAGTCACCTTCCCATCGAGCTCCTCATTAGCATTTCGTGACTCATCTTGTGCCATCAATATAGATTCTATTTGACGGGTTACGCCCGCTATCTCTTCATATGTTTGATTGAACTCAAACAATCAAGTAACCAACGCTTCAATTCTTTCATTATGAGCTTCTTCGAGTTCTCTCAATTTCTCAGTGATCAAGGTCATGCCCGCTGGCATGTCTTTAACTCTATAATTTTTTTTCTTCATGGTCTTAAGTCGCCCCCATTGGGAAGACTCTCTATTTTGAGAGTCACCCGATGCTCCTTCAAGATCACCACAGATTGTTTTCAATTCTTGTATCTAGTCTCTCAAAATCTCGATTTCATTTGGCAATAGCCTTAATTGGGCACACCTTCCTTTGAGCATAGTGATCCGTTCACTTAATTTCATGTTGACCGCTGTGTAACCTTAATCTGGATACTAATTGTCACGGGCTAGCTCTTGAACTAACTCGTGCGGCACTTGTTGGCTCATGTAAGAGTCAGCAAGTCAGTCTTTATCACGCAACTTGAGTATCTTTAAGATAAAAAATTCATATAAGTAATTAATTTGCATTATGGGCACGGATCACTCTATCACGTAAATGAAGTGGATCGGGACATCAATTAAGATGAAAGGGAAATTTCATTGATCTCGAAAAAAAATTACAACGCAAGTAGGTACGAGAGCACACCTATGTAAAGATTAGGGACTCGAAGAATGCACCTTATCCGAGTGAAGTAGCTCAACTATAAAGCTGAACTATCCACTCCCCCGGAAAGAGCTGATTGGACTTTTTCCATTTCCATAAGAACAAATATTACTATTGCTTGTACTAATATACTACTTTTTACTAAGGAAAATAAGTGATTATAGGCGTAACAATGCCCTGGATAAGCTTAGACTATGACATTGAGCACCTTGGATGCAAATTATAGGTCGTATGTTTGACTTCTACCAACAACATATTTAATTTTTACATTGATAGCTACTCCTATGGCCTCACACCTACCTGAGCTATGAGACGGTGTGCTCCTCCATGTAGAACTCGGGCCTTTGCACCACTACGCACCCCGGTGATTTACATTGTTCACTGTCTCGGAGCACATGAAGGGTTATACTCTACCAACAACACAGTTTAATCTTTATATTGACGGCAACTCTGATGGCCTACACCTACCTGAATTATGGGATGGCATACTCTTCCATGTAGAACTCTAGCCTCTGCGCCACTGGCACTCTGGTGACTTGCTCCGTTCACTCTCTCGGAGCACATGAAGGGTTGTGCTCTGTTGTTGATGCCCTCAGAGGGGGGTTAAAGAGCCTCAAAATTCTACCATCCCACTTAAGAGTTAAGAGAGAAGGAACCGTTAGAAACAAATCTAAAGTTCAAATTGATACAATTCTCTACACATGACTCGATCATGCGCCTAGCTAAGATCATCCTTAACTAAAATATTTCTGTATTTACATGTTCTAGTCAGGTCGGCTATCCCTTCCTGCACAAAAGATTATGTTTTAGCACATTATGACCTACGTTGAAGTCTGATTGCTCAACACAACACAAATTACTCTTCATATTGACCTGTCATATAAAATTTATATTTGAATAAAAACTTTCTCATAAATTTTGGATTGAGAATCCCATATCACTATATTTTTTTCTATTCTCTTTTTTATTGCCACCTTTTATATCCTTTATATACATTCTTCAATTTTGAAAGTAATAGTTTCTTATGAATTTATAACTCGTAATAGTTGGTTAATGTCTCCAGTTATGGGGTAAGGAATTTGGGTTGGTTTAAAACTCAACTCAAATAATTCTAAATAAACTAGTTTTGGCTGGGTTAGGTTTAATTGAGTTGGTTTAGATCAGATTTAATTTGGGTTGAGTTGGTTTTTAGGGTCAAGTAAAATTAATTTGGATTGACCCAAAGTGAACCCAAGCTAATTATAAATATCTTTTTATGCTTGATATGTAAAATTTATTTACAATTGAAACATATGTGTTCAACTCAAATTCAACTTAATGTAAGAATTCTAAATATGAATCAGATTGGGTTGAATTGTTTTGCATTAGAGTTGAGTTTGAATTGAATCAAATTATTATAAATGAATATGAATTAGCTACAATCCTATCCAAACTCAATTCAATCTGCCATCCAAATTTACACCTTATAACAACTGTAAACACTAAGATGTTATGTTATTTTAGCAATGTATAATCTTGTCATCAGGTGTGACAGTTCCATTTTAGTTTAGAAGAAATTTGTTTTGTGGAGTTTTGTGCTCCAAGAACTTTCAAATTGTAATAGGAATTGGTTCAATGAACAATAATTAGGTACTCCCTCTGTCCTCTTTTACATGTCACTTAATCGAATTTTTTTGTCCACTTTTACTTGTCACTTAACAATTTTCAATGCGTATTTAATGTCAACAACTACCTTAAAATGTTAAACATTAATCACTTCATTATCATATTCAATAAAAAATGCATTCTCCACTAGTAATCATCTACCAATTTTATTTTTTGCACGAATTTTTTTATAAAAACATCAACCACTCATTCATTAAATGTGTTCAACCGCTAGTATTAACTTCATCTTAATGTATTCAAATTAACCTTAAACGACATGAAATAGAGGACGGAGTGAGTATTAATAAGAAGCCATTTAAGGATGTCCCAAATGTGAAGATAGGGAGACGGCCCATGAAAGGTGGACTCATTACTATACTGAGATGAGCTTTCTGAAATTGAGCCGGCCCAACACGGATAACGAGGCATGTTTAGGGCTTCAATGCAGCAGATGGAACATTCCGCAGTCGTTTATTACTGCGCTTGCTAATCCTAAGCATTAAATGCCTGACGAAAAAAAATCATTTGCTTAGATTTTCTTCCTTGTAAATCTAACTTCGCTCTTCTTTTACAAGAAAAAAATATGACTTCAGTCACATCACTATCATGAGAAATGATCACAAATAAACCAATGATGTTTTATTGGGGTTTGAATATTTATTTTCTCAAATTAATTTAATTAAGATGTTATTTTATTATTTTTATTGGACGTGGTTTTTTAATATTTTAATTGTGAAATGAAATGGTGTTTTGTGTGTATAAATACCATAAATCTATATTTAAAAATAAGTTCATATTCTAATCACATTTTAAATTTACATTTTAAATATAAAATGTTAAAAACAATCTATTACAAACTTCTAAAAAATATTAAATAAATATAAATAATTCAATTATCAGATATAATCTAACCATTAATATAACTAATAAAATTCTCATTCAACCTCCAAAACTAAAATTTATAGAATACCACCAAAATCTATTTACAAATTCTTGAGTTGAATTTAACCTACTTAATTGAACTTTGCTCATTGAGATAAAACAAAACTTTGTTGAACTTATCCGGATCCATTATCGCAAGAGGCAATGGGTTCCCATATTTTTCATTGTTTAAGATGAAGTTTCTCCACCACTAGGGTTTGCTGTCAGGTGAAACCTGATGGCCTTAAAAAATTTCACTTATTTTTTATTATATAAAACACGTTAATATATATCCGATAAAATATATTAATATGATGAAAACCTCACAAATACTCCCTCCGTCCTCAAATACATATCGTTTAAAATTAATTTGACTAGTTTAAGGTAAAGTTAATGCTAGAGATTGAATAAATTTAATAAGTAGATAGTTAATATTTTTAAAAAAAATTGACCATATACATACTCCATATCTATTTGTATTACTGGTACTCCCTTCGTCCTTTATTACATGTCGTTTAAGGGTAATTTGAATAGATTAAAGTGAAGTTAATGCTAGTGGTTGAACAAATTTAATAAATGAATGGTTGATACTTTTATAAAAAAATTCGTGCAAAAAGTAAAATTGGTAGATGATTACTAATGGAGAATATATTTTTTGTTGAATATGATAATTAAGTGATTAATGTTTGATATTTTAAGATAGTTGTTGACATTAAATATGCATTAAAAATTATTAAGTGACAAATAAGAATGAATAAAAAAATTTGATTAAGTGACATATAAAAGATGATAGAGATAGTAAGTTATAATGTAATATGTGAACTCATTTATACATGTCATTCAAAAGGAATGGATTTATCTCTTTTATTTTTTCGCTTTATATTATTGAGGTAATAATTATTTTTAAACAAATTTATGGTAAATACATTACAGTAGTTAAATTAATAAATTTGTAGTTTATTAAAAAATTAGTTAATTTATAAATTTTTTAAAATCCGCGCACGATATGCACCCCTTAGAATTACAGTAGAGCGTAATAAAAAGTGTATTACAAAAATCATCTTCATGGGATATAAATAATGTACGTATACATCAAGTGATGATTTGCATTGGGAAACAGAGTGTGTTGAGCACTGTCCGGAGCTCATCAATGGCGGACCGCACTTGTGGTTTGGGTGCATGTACAGCAATAAATGGCAAACAAAGCAGAACACTGAATCCCGGAGCGGCAGAGTACATTCCTGTCAACTACCACTCGAGCGGCAGCCCTTGCGGATTTTTCTACTACCAGCAGCATCCACCTGCTATTTCTGTTCTCGCTTATCCTTACACAATCTTCTCTTTGCCTCGGCCACCGCCCCCTTGCTATTTCCCGCACATATCATCTCTCACACCGCCATCTCATTGTCCTCAGTTCATACCTCCTCCTCCTCCTCCTCCTCGGCCACAGCCCGTCACCCAGCTTTCTCAACAGGAGCCGGAAAGTCGACGATTGCTGGAGAAGGCGCAGGCGGGGGGCGGTAGCTTAGGGAGTTTGAGCTATGGGTCGAAGAGGCGGACAAGTAGAGGTGGTGGTGTGTGGAAAATGAAATGTGGATCATCATCTGAGGAGCCCTGTCACTGGCCAGGAAAGAGGAGCAGAAACAGAGCGGTGAAGGCGAGCGCGGAGGATGTGGAGGAGCCATGGAGGATGGTGAAGTACCGAGCTTGCGCGAAGAGAGGGATGAAATTTGAAATCGAACCAGTTGAGAAATCGACGAGGAGAACGACGGTCATGATCCGCAACATCCCCAGTCGCTACACGTAACAACACTTTTTACTCAACCTCAAATCATTACACAATCACATTCAAACCTCACAAAATGGGTCTTGGTTTTTATGATTCTTAGGAGGGAGGTCATGCTCAGCTTCCTTGACTGGCATTGCATGGAGGTCAACCAGAAGCAGAAGAGTGACGGCCCTCAAGAAGGCGTCGAAGCCGGTGGCATGTTGTCGGCTTATGACTTCTTTTACATGCCCATGGATTTCAAGTACATTCCACCTCTTTTGTTTCTTCATAAGCAATGAAGTCTGAGTGAAACAAGCAGAGCTAATAGGCTTATAGCTCTGTTGAATCCATCTGCTTAATTTATAGCAATGTCGTCTGATTGAGTGAAACAGGACTGGGCTGAACAAGAGCTACGCTTTCGTCAACTTCACATCCCCGGAAGCAGTCTGGAGGTTTAACACCCGCTGCGACGGCCAGAAATGGGAGCTCTTCCGGTCCAACAAGACCCGTCAGATCGCCTTGGCGAAGCGCCAGGTACTCACTGCAGACACTCATCCGTCTCTTTACGGACATAAAATTGATTTGTTTTATTTGCAGGGTATAAAGGAGCTGATAGAGCACTTCGGGAAGACTGTGTTCGAGTGCCGGAGTGATGAGTTCTTGCCTATCCATTTCCAGCCGCCCAGAGACGGCCACACTGACACTGTGCCAATCCTTGTCGGAAAACGTGTATCTAAATTCAGCAGACACATATGATGATGAGTACCAAGTTGAGAAGCTACACACACTTATCCATCTCCATCATCCAAAAGGTTTTTTAGATGGATTGAAAAACTGCGTCTGCTCAGTTTCCCAGCAGTCGACTTCGTTCCATCATCATGAGGCGTTAGTAACGAAGCAGACTGACTGGTATAGTGTAGCTAGTGGTAGTAGGGGTGCGGTGAGGTGAGGTGAGGGGAGAGGATGTTCATGATTAGGATTGTCCCAGTAAGTGTCAAATCAGAGTCAGATAGGTTGACGTTAGCACCTGGCTTCCAAGCATTTGAACCGGGTGGTGGGGTCTACCTAAACATGTCGTGCTCCATTTGTTTGTACTTTGTTGCCTCTTCCTCGACAAAAATGTGAACTTTCTTTCCTACAGTTTCGTGGCGGGCTGTCTTTACTGGGCCAACTATTAGGCCTTTCGGATTTAGCTTTATATATTAGGTGAGGCCTTGCTGTATCTAAATATCCTCGGAAAGGATAATTTGCTGTCTCCTGGTTTTGGGTGTGAAGATTAGTTAGATTCACAGTTAAAATTAATTGGTAATGAGTGGAGGGAGTCTAACTATATATTAAGATCAATCTTGAGCTTCTAATGAGTGATGTGGGATAATACTACTATGTTCAACACTCCCCTTCACTTGCGAGGACCTTTGTTAATCTCGACAAGTGCGACCTCGTGCGAATTTAGTTAACCGTCACGGACATGCACTAATTTTGAAAATTTCAGTTAAATCAAAAAATTATTTATTCAATTTAAACAAACTCCCTCCTATATCAATTTAAAAATGAAAAAGTAAAAAATGAAGATATGTACTCCATTAATTTAAAATTATGCTCATAATTATTCAATTTTAAAATTTATTAATTTTTTTTTACAATTTACCCCAAAAATAAAATAGAAATTTTAAAATAAATTTGAAAATTAAATAATTATGACTATGATTTTTAAATGTATGATAGTACATACTTTCATTTGATACTTTGTCATTTCTAAATTGAATGATGAACTTTCTCATTTCAAAATTGATTGAGAGGGGATTTATTTAAATGGAATAAATAATTTTTGAGTGCGATTGAGATTTTCAATATTACGATTAAACCCCACAACACAAAAAGACTATGAATTTTAAAATCAAATAGTTGTGACCGTAATTTTTAAATGAGCAATAGTATATACCTCATTTTGTAATTTTCCCATAAGTTTGTTATGTGATTTGAGAAGAAGTGCAGGTGTTGGACGATCATGACCTATTTCGTGATTGTGTTAGATGTTAGAAGCATTGGAAACCTTTTATAGAATGGTTTGGTAGAAACTAGAAAGGTAGCCGAGCAAGTAGTACGGTAATCTGTAGTCAACAAGAGGAGGAAGACGCATCAAAAATTCCGGTGATTTCTAGTGGTTCCGGCGGTTTCCACGCAATTTTGAGGAGTTGCGTCCTTGTGATTGCATAATTGAGGCAGTGGTTGTGCAGTCCACTTTTCCCTCATGAACTGTCAGAAGTAACCCCTACTATAAATATAGAGTACTATCTTCAGATGTTCATAATTCATTCACTCCTCCTCCCTACTGTAAAATTAGCTCTGCTTTTCTTTTATGCTTTCCACACGTTTGTGGGTTAGCAGTATAGGAAGCTCTATTTGTGCAAGGTAGTTAAATTGGTGACCATCTTATTCGTAGAAGATCCAACAGGCATTCCGAAATGCACCTTGACGGGATTGATTTTCTCTAAAACTAATTTCATAAGAGAGTGATTCCGTAGAATGATGCGTCATGCTTCATTTACAACTTTCAATTTCATTACTCTTATTGTATGCAATTAGTAAGAACAACTTAGCAGCATGCATATTTCCAACAATTTATACCACCTGCTTACCTACCAAGTGCGTATTCTTCAACTACAAAACACCCATATGAATGCATCATTAACACTTTCTCTGTTTTTATAGGCAATAATGATCCATGAAATTACTATATTCCCTCTGTCCTCTTTTACATGTCGCTTAATCGAATTTTTTTGTCCACTTTTACTTGTCACTTACCAATTTTCAATGCGTATTTAATATCAACAACTACCTTAAAATGTCAAACATTAATCACTTCATTATCGTAATCAATAAATAATACATTCCTCACCAATAATCATCTACCAATTTTACTTTTTGCACGAATTTTTTCAAAAAAATGTTAACCACCTACCTATTAAATTTGTTCAACCGCTAGCATTAACTTCTCCTTAATCTACTCAAATTAACCGTAAACGACATGTATTAGAGGACGGAGGGAGTAATTGTTAAGAAATGGAATATTAAAATGATCAACTTTTGCCCGGTCAATATATATTACTAAGTTCCACTATTCACTTGAGGCTACATTATATGTTCCTGTCGAGAAGACGTTATAACATCTTTAGAATTTTTTCCTTTAAAGCTGTGTTTGGTTTAGGAAAAATCTGGTGGAAAGAAAAATTTAATGAAAAAATTATAAAATTTTATGTTTGGTTTAAATGAAAAATCTGTTGGAAAGAAAATTAAGTGAAAAATTTGGTGGAAAATGTATTCTAACTCTTAGCCTACAAATGTGATACAATCAAATTCAATGTATATGAAATGAATAACTACTTCTACTCGGTTCAATTTATCCGAACAAGATTTTTATATTAAGTTCAATGTACTCAATCAAGTTCAATGTATCCGATGTAGTTAATGATATAAAGATAATATTATATTTTTCTGTACATTTTCCATGAAACATTCCATTATGACGTAAAATGAAATGGAATCCTTACTATTTTCCTTGACATTTTCTATAACAAACCAAACAAAAGTAAAATTAGACAGAATCCTTCAAACACTCCATTTCCTTCTCATTTTCCACCAAATTTTTTTTCCGCCAAATTTAACCTAAAACCAAACACAGCCTAAAATAATTTTTTTATCGGTTTCTGGAGAGAAAAAAAAAAGTTTAGAAGCAAATAAAATAGGAAAAAATATATAAAAAGAGCTTATACTTTAGAAAGTATAATTGTCAAATATCAGATTATAACAAAAAGGTGTGTACTATCACTAAATCAAGAATTACATGTCAAGAGAGTACTACCTCCATTATGATATAATAGTCATTTAAAATTATTTAAATTGAGTAAATTAAAGAATTATTAATATTAACGGCTGACCAAATTTAATAGGTAAATGTTTAATTTTTTTTAATTTCATGCAAAATGTGAAATTGATATATTATTACTTGTGTGAATAATTTTTTAATTAATTACGATAATGAAATAATTAATATTTTACATTTTAAAGTAGTTATCAATATTAATTATGCATCAAAATTATTAAATAACAAATAAAATTGACAAATAAATTCAGTTAAGTAATAAATAAAATAGTACAGAATAAATATGTAATACTACTAAAATTTTAATAAAGCTCATCTGACCGAAATTGAATAGTAACTGTAATAATATTTGAAATGAAGTAAATAAAATCCAGTGTATGGTTGTTACAAAAATTATTAACAATATAAAAGTACAAAATATGTTTTTTTTTTCATTTACCTTCTGCTAAGACAATTATTTTTCCAATTAATTTTCATTTCATTTTCTTTTCACCAAATCTTTCAAGATCTAAATGGAGCATTAAAATATCATAATACAACTATTTAGCATTGATACATCAGCACAAAAACCACACATCGTTTCAGGTCCAAGTTGCCGCACACTTCTAGGGTTCTACTTTACTACCCACTTTCCGTAAGCAAACACTTCCAGTAAGAGTCGGACTCCATCCACAAGTTGAAATTGGACAAAATGGAGCTTGCAACAGTTTCTGATGCCTTAGACACGCTTCGGAGGAACATATTGAACACGCTCCTCTTCACAAATGTTCTGCGCACGTTCAGAATCACAGAATTTCAAGGACAATGATACAGTTTCAATAACAAAATTTGTATATGTAAGTAGTAGATAGCAAGCACAAACTATTTATAATGTTTATGAAATGGCAAGATCCACAAATGTCAAAATCTGAGACAAGCCTACTCTGATAAAGATTGACAATCTTATCCGTAAGTGATACTACCTCAAACAGGTGAACTTC
>NQLW01000262.1:184441-195187 GCA_002312845.1 Kalanchoe fedtschenkoi | reverse complement strand
TTAATGCATATTCACGTCTCTTCTTTCTTCTATCGCAGCACTATGGCGTTAGTCTTGAATTTAATCCTTCTGGGCGAGTTTATGTTGTGAAGGTAATCATTAATGATTATTATGCAAAAATATTCACAGCTAACATGTGTTGACCAATTGCTGTAGATAGGAAAGTTTGAGAGAGTCATACCCAGAAAAATTAGGAGTTGTGCCTTCAACAACACGTTCATTATCATTCTCCATACTGAAAAAGGGGCAGTTCTCGCATCCATTTTCTCTAAACTGCAGCAATTGTGACCAGGTAGGATTAAGTTTAGCAGCGGAGGTGGTGTAGATGTGAGTAAAAGAAACCAGAAATGGGGAGATGAGAGAGAGAAAGTTTCAGAATGCAAAAACCCTAGACAAGTGAAGTGGGTTGAGGACCTGATCGTACGTCTTGACGAGGCGGCAGCGGAGGCAGGCCCTGAGTTCGTGGCCGAAACTCGTTGGAATCTGAGCAGGGGGCGCGTTAGACATGGCGCTTGCTTCCCGGCTTGCTATTGGCACCCTGAGGAGAGGAAAGAGGAAGAGGACGATGATGAATTGAAGATTCCGATTCCCCTGCACCGAAATTGTAATGGGCTCTCTAAACGGGCTTCTTCCTCTCTTCTTTTATCAATTGCACATTTTCCCCTTCAAATTGGCCTTTTCTCAAACTGAGGATTTCTTTTACTCTCTATGTTTCATTTTTTTTTCACCTAAAATGACCTATTTTTTATGAACTGTTATTTGAAATTGGTGTGTATTAATCTTCTTTGCAGTTTCAAGTTGGCTCTAGAGATGATTGGATTAGTTGCTGAACGAGCAGCCCACTTAGCGCACATTTGGCCGAGAACCGGTTTGGAACTGGCTCCAGAAGAAGACTAGCCCTCCTTTCAAACGGCGGTTGAACATTTCGTATTTGCTCAAGACTCGGATAAGTCAAGAGACCCTAAACATTGAGAAGACTGGTTCTAATCCGTGAAGATTTGCACACCGCACAATCTTATGTATCTTAAGAAATGTAAAAAGAGTAAAAAATTATGTGTCATTACTCTAGGACCGTGACAAGTAGCATTTACTAGTCTGCATATAGCTCTCTTTGTGCACTGCTTCACAACTACATACATTTAGACTCTAATAAATGAGGGGAAAAATGCCTTTCTTTCAGTCAGGCTAATGAATGGTTCCCGCTTCCCGAATACAATGGCCTGAAGAGATACTAGTCACTTATGCAAGACTAGAAGAAGGATGCATTTTCATTCACATTCCTGTATCATAATGCTTCGAGATCGACAGATGCTCAATCTTTTCACTAGTTGTGATATGATGTTTCTAGCAATGTCTAAACATTTGGTGCATGAAAGTAGCTAATAAAAAAAGAAAAATACAGCAGAAGCATGGTACTCTAAAGAAGTAATACAAAGGCACTTTGCATATGAGTAACAACTGCACAACTAGGAAGTAGAGGCAGGAATCTCATTTACAAAACTTTCAAAACCATGTTATAGTCAGACAAAGAAGGCTTTGAAGTTTATCAACCTGATCTTCAATATTCAGAAAGGAACCCAGTTTTTTAATTATTTATAAGAATCCAGTACCTGCTTAGAAGCTTCAAGCTATGAACATGTGTCTAGCCTGAACCAACAGATTCTTTTAATTCAAGCATACTTTATCTTCTCAAAGGGTTTGAGTTAAAATTTTAATGTTCAGCTTTATAACCAAAATTTAACTTCACTTTAAAAAAACATTGTTACTTTGTGTTTATGTTACAAAAGTTGTGTACTCTGTTTCAATTCATTTTCAGCTTAGACGAACAGACCCTGAAGCAAGAAACCAGATAATGTAACACGAATGAAACACAATATAAATGTACAACTATTGAAAAGACGAAGTTTTTTCAACTAGTGATATGCACACACTCAAATAACACAATTAATAACATAACAAACGAAGTTTTCCAAATGTGTAAGCAAAAAATGATTAAAAATGTGTAAAACAAAATTGGTCCGCCTGATCTAAATACAATCACCGGATTCCTAGCCCACTAGCTAAACATATGCGGGAGCGTAAAAAAGAATATCCGTTTCTGAAGTGCTTTAATGTTGACAGCCAAATATGCCACCAAGAACTGATAAGAATCATCACTCTTAGTGCTGCTAAACATTTAATCCTCTTTTCACCAAAACTGAGAATTCACATCACTCACTTGCAATGTGCTGTGAGTATGATTCCAACGAAAGATTGATTTCCTATTCATTAGGCAAGCTTAACACGTTTCCCTTCAACGCGAAATCTGTCGCTCCCTACAAGCTGCAATTAAGGAGGCACATTAAATTCATTATATTCGATAATTCATTAAACTCTGAGTTCTATCAGCATTACTTGTTGATATTCACTCATAAATGCAACAACTTGCAAAGTGCCAGTCCATGGTGGTCCAAGACTGGGTATATGTGTTCGATAATACATGCCGTCATTAAATGGATGATACAAAGAGGATGTACGCTCCCACAGATTCACACAAAATGAAATTTCTCAGATTGCTGCAAACCCATACCTTGTTTTTCAAAAATGAAGTAGCCTCCCGCTTAGAAGTGAAACTAGAGAACATATCAGGTGACTGCTCATCAACAAGAGTTTTAAGCTGTTTCATCTTTAAAGACTTTCCAGGAACCTTCATCCATCAGCCAGATAAGATAATGAAAGATATAAATAATAACAACAGACTTCTACTAGTTTAGCTTCGAGTAATGTACCTGACGAAGAAGTTTTTTACACAGTTTCTTCAGCTTCATTTTTGGTTGGTCTTCAGCTGATTTCGTTTCACTTATCTCTTCATCTCTACATTCAGCGGATAAACAATCCAGTGACTCATCGTCACTGTCACCAAGAGATGTCTTTTTACCCTGAAAGTGCACACCAGCAACCTTTTTGGGGCGATCCTTTATGCCAAGACCTTGCTTTCCTGCTGTAGCTTTATCCTATTAATGGACTGGCATCAGTAAATCAAATAGCGAACTTGATAGCATTATATGAGTTTTTCTAAAACTCTTATGAAGCTTACTTTAAGTATAGACAACTTAAAACAATGTTACTAAGGAAATAAATAGAAAGTATACTTGGACAAGGTTATATAGATTTTCTTGATCTTGCTCGAAGAACATGGTCCTCTCTTTATCAGCTGGGGCAAGCTTACGCTTTTTACTTTCTGCCCCAAGGAAACCTCCCGAAACAAATCCATATTTGTGGCCCCACCAATCAGCAGACAGTTGCACAGCTGAAACACAAATTGCAAGCATGTCAAACTAATAAAAAATAACAACTTTGAAGGCAAAGAGCAACAGTATCAGAGTCTTTTTACTTTAGATGTAAAAAGAAACCTGCTGGCATGGGGATTTACACTAAGAGAAGCCATGTGACGTTAAAGATAGGGGTAACCCAGGTTCCACTAATAGGGGATTAAACTTCATTCAATGAATACAGTTGAAAAAAATAATTTGAGTGATGTTTGCCAGTCAGTAAGCCAGGTCAAACTTTGAATCGATCCTTCCGTATGCTTATAAATCTAGAGCCCTTTCCTAGAATATTTCAGCGGAATAATCATAAAAATTGGAGGACAGTAGATATGTCATGTTTACCTTTCTTCTATCTCGTTTCTGCATTAACACATAAATGATATTTGATACAGAAGAGGGTGCCATAGTATACCTTCAGGAGCGGAGTAGCCTTTTGTTGATTCCACTTCCGCAAAGTCATCACTTTCTGTTGTATCCAGTGGTGGTGAATCATCAGTCTTTTTCACCTAAAATAGGTTTCATTTACGTTAGAGAATCATCAAATAAACAATTCATCCTACATTGAGAATAAAGGTAGCAAGAAACGTCAGCTTCTTTTTTTAGAGTACTTTCAATCAATTCAAAGATTGTAGACAAACATAGGTACAGTTCCTACCAGTATTCCTTCAAGATCTTTAGACGAGTAACCATTCACTTGCTTTCCTTTCTCCCTTCTCTTGTATCTAGAATTAATCAATGAAGAAAAATGAAATATGAGAAAATATATCAGTGTTATTTGCAAGGAAATATAAAAATAATAAACTAGCAGCATTCATCTGCCAACCTTCCCTGCGGTCGTGTTGGCTTCGCAATTGGCTTGTGGGTAATCTCTAGAGCAGCAGTCTCCTTTGCATCCTCTTCTTCAGTTGCTGTATGGTGCATAAATATAAGCTTTAGTTGTACGACAAATGTCTTCTATTTTATCCATTAGATGTGTGCATCAAACAAGTGGTATCCACCATTGCATCAATAAATATAAAACAGTAGCGATAAAAGGACACAAAAATGGTTAAAAAGTACCTTCACTTTTGTTCTGAACGGCTTGCTGCACCATACATACACACATATAGTATAGTTTGTTAGACTGCTATGTTTACGAAGAAGATCGTGTTTCTAATCTCCAAACAGTGAGAAATGAAGACTGACCACTTTTAGTCTTTTAAGGATGCTGTCAAATTGAGCAGTATCAAATGCCCATGGATTCGGCTTCTCTAGCCCAACACCTAAAAGATAAAATTCAATAGTGAGAGATGAAATAAGGATAATATTCGTATGTTTACGTTTCCTTCATAATTCCCGCATTGCAATTCATGTGAAGCAGACATGCTAACCAACAAAGCAGTCCGCATTTCACAGACGAAGCAAAAGAACAGAAATGATGAAGAATGGCATTAACATACCAACAGTATCCTGCTTGTTCTTGACCCGGATATGCCCTTTAATTCCTTGCTTATCTTTCCCAAGTCCTTCACCTTCCTCCCATCCCTTTGTGAAGAAAAAACACAAACAACAGCTTTAGAACTACGCACTAAACAGATTCTGATAAAAAATAATCTTTTCGGGTGAGAAGACTAGTAAATTTCAGCTAAAAACAAAAACTAATGTATGGAGCAATGCGAGTGCGAGAGACGGAGGAATGAGAGTTACCATCTGCTTCATGAGACGGAAGGCAGCGGACTGCTTGGCGACGCCTACGTAGCATACAGCAGCCTCAGGGGCAGCCATGTCGACACAGGCGCCGGCGATCCCCTCCTGAAGCGGCAGACAAGAGAAAGAGAAAGAGAGAGAGAAAGAGCAGTTTAGTTAAACCTAGACCAAAAAATTTTAACATTCTAACGACGACCAAGAGAAGTTAAGGATTGAATCGTGAACCAAGTCGGTTAATTGAACCGGTTCGGTCTATGAATCCCTCGGCCCAATCGACGAAACCGAGAAGAAAAAGGACAAGAAAAACAAACAGACAAAAGGCTCTTTCTCCTCGCCTCGCCTCGCCCGGAACAGCCATGTCAGGAAGAGAAGTTCGAGAATATACCAATCTATCCGACCCTAAGGGTGCGTGCCTGCCTCCTCCTCTCTCCACAACTTCACATTCGCTGCTGCAATTCTCCTTTGATTTATATATTCTTTTTTCTGTAGATAAGAAGTCCGGCAAAGGGAAAGATAAGATTGATGATGAGGATATCACCTTCCAACGAATGGTTGCCAAGGTTAGCCAATTACTCTTCTCCTTCCCCTTCCCCTTCCCCTTTTTTTCTTGAACTTTTATTTTATGATTCTGTCATCATGCTTATCTGTTTGAAACATTCGCGTCCTCACTCATTAACTAAAACTTCACTCCTTTAATCTGCTGCAATTTTTTTCCTGTCATGTTCCTGCTTCGTCACTGCTGGTTTCTGTCCACATTACATTACAACAACCAACTTTAGCTGCACTATCCTGGATTTGACAGTTCACTAAGCTTGCCAATCATAAGCTAATGTTTATCACCCTTCACAAATTTATAATGAAATCATTAAATACATACTAAAACTTGACCTGATTTTTTAGTTTCATTGTGAAAGGTGTGGAAACTACCAGGAAAGTTAAAACTAGACTTTGTATGGATATTTTCACACTGTATACGTATCGGATGAGGTTTGAACTAGAACTTTTCAAAAAAAAAAAAGATTATGAACTTTTTTAGCACAAATTAACTATTTGATCATGCAAAACGAACATTTATTCAAAACTTGAAAAGCACACGAAATAACAAATTATAAATTAACTATCATTGAAAAAATATAGCATTAATGAGTTACGTTATACATGTATTTGGAGAGAGATAATTGAGTTGGATGATGAAATACACTTTTTGATAGCAGTCACTCATCATTGTCTAGATCAATGGTGCCGAAAGAGTTCATAGATCTGAACTTTCGACAGGGTTCTCAATTGAACCTTAAAATTCCATGAACTTTGAACTTGTAGATTAAGTTCATGTAGGGCTAAGATTGAGTTCTTATCTCTTCCAATGATGGAATTCTCATTTGCTTATATGCATGAAAACGCCAATCCACAACCGTTTCCCCTCTTCGGAAACCTTTCAGAAACGATAGAGTCAAAAACATGAGGATACGGCTTGTTTTCATTGATTGCCATTAATTTCCAAAAGATTGTAAAAGTTGTATATAACTTAACCGCGTATCTTCTATTCAACCTTCGTCGGTTCAATCCTGAGCTGTCGCTTTTCGTCGCGGCCGAATGCCATTTTCTCTTTCCTTGATCCTGAATTGCCGCTTCCATAAGTTGTGCCGTTCACCCAATGTCAAATCTACTTCGATCGACCCTGAATCATCGCTTACATAGGTTGCTGAGTTTGTTTTTCATTTTTCATCGCCTTCTGAATGTTACATCTACTTTACCTAGATTCTAGAGTTCTGATATTATTTATTATTTTTTTATTCTAAAAACAATGAGTACAAAAGTCAAAAGTTAATCATGCGGTTCCTCTATTTATTACTTGTAACACGTATATTTAATCTGTAGTTTTAGAAGTAAAATAATTATAAATAGTGAGTGTTGATGGATTCTTTACGTGCTTATTTTCTGTTTTACTATAATCCTTTTACATTAATTTATGGAATAAATAATTAGAAGTAGTGGGTTGAAGAGAAAATAATTTTTCTATAGAATAATTGTTTATTTGCTAAAACAAACCAGTGGATAAACAGTATAAGTTAATTGTTTAGATAATGATAATTTTTCAATTTTAACAATCAGTTGCCTTGCATAAAGAAATGTGTGCATCCATTAGCATGTATTATGAGTCTGTGATGCATATTTTTTAAAATATCTGTTTTTATTATATTATAATTAAATTATGTACTTTATATAATATAAATTTACCATATCTCTGCCATATCTGTATCCTGATTTTTTTTATGAAAATGGTGTTTCTTATATTCATATCTATTCCCATATCCGTTACGGTATCCGTTCCCATGCTATTTAGCTCATTTGAACTTATATATAAAAATGAAGACTTGAATGAAAATGGCTCATCTTTGGTAAAGACTTTATATTCTCTTGGAAGTCATTGATGGACTTAAGATCAAAATTTTAGATTCATTGAGCCTTAAGGTTCAGGTTTGATGGATTGAAAAATTCATGGACTGAGAAGTCCAAGTTTAGAATGGGTCCAAATTACGTTTAAAATTAGGCCCAATGAATGTTAACCTTTGTTCTTAACTTCAATCAACGACATCCAAGGAGTAGTAAAGTTTTCATGGAAGATGAATGGTTAGATTCAAATGAAAACCCCACCTTTGGTGAAGATCTATATGCCTTTGAACGTCACTGATTGAACTTTTGATCAATGGTTTGCTTTCATTGTATCCAAAAGTTTTGGCTCGAATGGATCTAGGAAGTTCAGAATTGGCCCAAATTAGGGCCAAAATTAAGGTCAATGACCTGAACCTTTGATTTAGAATATAATCAACAACACCCAAGGTAGGAACCTATATACAGAGAGAGTGGACGACACGTTTTGTTGTAAACTGTGTACCAATCTAGGTAATTGGATCCTTGGAATTGAATGACTGAGATTTTGAAGTTATATTTTGTTTGTGGCATGTGTACTCAATATGAAAATAAAAAAAGTTTTTTTATTTTATGATTTTGCTTAACTAAATTCCTTTTTTCTTTTTTATCCATCCACTGCATTAAAGTGTAGAATTTAAAATAAGATATTTGTTGACGCTTTCCTAAATCGAAATCGGTGAACGGTCAGATTTGGCTAACTTTTGGGTAAAAATGACTCGGTGCAGATTTGATCACAGCACATGTGGCGCACATTGTAAAGGGCTAAGTGCACAATTAAATCGCAACATTTTTCATTGTACACGATGACATACTTCATGATAAAACGTGTCTGGATGAATGAAGTTGCAAAATTAATTTAGTGAATTTAATCGCAGCGTTTTTATGAGTTTTATTAAAAAAATATTACAAAATTTCGTCATGCTTGATTCTTGTTGATTTGGTTAGTTACTATACTGCCGTGTATGACTTAATTAAATGCTTGTTTTATCAATCACTGTTGATTTGTACTACTTATAAACTGCTTATGTACTTTTTCTGAAATTCGAAGTTTAATGATTAAAAATGTTTGAACTTCATAATCTGTTCTCTAAAACACAAAATCTTCATTTTAAATGTTTGAAATTTGCTTTTGAAAGTTCAAAGTTCATAACCGGCTTATGTAGGTCAAATTCTTTTACTAAAGTTCGTAATTTAGTGTCTGAGAAATTATTAAATTTGAACTTTTATAATACTTAATACGTATTCAATGATTTCGATATAATTACAACCAAAGATCAAACTACTCCTTACCCATGTGCATGTGTTAGTAAGTGCCTCTAACCCTAATTATGGATCAAAATTAATCAATGGTGCTGAGAGGTTATTAGGTCTCGTCATATTCAAAACTTATCGTTTGAACCCCTATGTATGAAGAGGGCTCAAATTAGACCACCCACTATTTAAAAAGACCTATGAACTCCAACTCAACCATTTATGAAGTTTGATCCAATGGTTGAGATTAAAGATACTCACTAACACATGCACATGGGGTAATGAACAGTTTTATTTATGTTTGAGTGTAATTATTACGCAGTCATTGGATGTCTACTCTTAATAGGACAATCATTGAGTGTAATTTGCTTTTGAAAGTTCAAAGTTCATAACCGGCTTATGCATAGGTCAAATTCTTTTACTAAAGTTCGTAATTTAGGGTCTGAGAAATTATTAAATTGGAACTTTTATAATACTTAATACATATTCAATGATTTCGATATAATTACAACCAAAGATCAAACTACTCCTTACCCATGTGCATGTGTTAGTAAATGCCTCTAATCCTAATTATGGATCAAAATTAATCAATGGCGGTGAGTGGTTATTAGGTCTCGTCATATTCAAAACTTACCGTTTGAACCCCTATGTATGAAGAGAGCTCAAATTAGACCACCCACTATTTAAAAAGACCTATGAACTCCATCTCAACCATTTATGAAGTTTGATCCAATGATTGAGACTAAAGGTACTCACTGACACATGCACATGGGGTAATGAGCAGTTTAATTTATGTTTTGAGTATAATTATTACACAATTATTGCATATCTACTCTTAATAGGACAAATTAAATACTTCTTTATATTTTTTGTGTAAAAATATATCTTAATTTTATATTACTCTGAACTTTAGAAACAGATTTATGAAATTTAGCAGCATATTTGAACTGTGCAAAATCAGATGATGAACTTTAGATTTTAGATTACAATTTTTGAACTTAGAAAGCAGAATATGTAGTTTGAACTTTTATAATAGTTTAACTTTAAATTTTACAAAAAGTACGTATGAATAAAAAGTACACAAGTGGGTTTGGCTGCTGTAATTAAGAGGGGGAAATAAAAAATATGGTTTGGGAGAGACAATGTGCAAATTGGTGTTGTTTTATACTTAATATATCGCTAAAAGCACCCACTTGAACTCTTGTCATAAAACATTTATTATCCACAATCATCCTCAAAGTTCATCCCAAACTTTGGCCGAAGTTCATCAATGGCTGGATGGGGACTATTAGGTCTCACTATATTTAGGTTTATGATTTGAACCCATATATATATATATATATATATACATATATAGGAAAAGGTTCGATTTAAAACCATGGTCAAATGGAAAATTAAACAACTTCCAAAATGTATTACCGACTAAAATAAAGTTTATCAAGAAAAGAATGGAAAACTTAATTTTTGGAAGTATTAGAAGTCATTCAGCTGATAAAGGCTTTGTCGTGAAAAATATAAGTTTGTCTTATGTTTTGATGAATTTTATTTCTGAAATAAGTAATGATGCACTTTACCTTTGATATTGATGCACTCTGGTAATGTACTTATTATATTGCTGTGCTGTATTTTATCGAAATATTAAAAAGAAGTTGATTTAATGTTGTGTATACGAGAGTGGTCGCGAGGATTCATGTGAGTTTATTTATATTCTGTAAATGTATGTTTTTTCTGGAAAAAAAATTATGTATTTATGTTCATTAATATATTTGAGGAGGTTTTTCCGGTTTTCTCTTTAAGCTTTGCTTTTCAATTGAACTTCCTTTATGGGCTATTCAATTGAGAACCCTGAACTTCATGTATGAACCATTATATATTATGTTTTGGCATGTGAAAGTCACCTGATGTAAAAATGGACTTTATGAACAAATAAATAGAATTTATATACAAGAGTATGAATTTCATCTATGTTAAGACTGTGTTTTCACATTTTCCATTCAAACATCATTTTCGTTTGAACCATTTCAGATCTAAGTCATTTGACTTGTGATTCATTGAAATTTTTCATGTG
>NQLW01000262.1:136634-184203 GCA_002312845.1 Kalanchoe fedtschenkoi | reverse complement strand
TTGGATAGCTAGGACCATTAATATTACTTACTGACCTCTTAAGGCTGATGAATCTGTTAATAATAAAAAATAAATAAAGTTCAGCGATTCATTGGCCGCATATCTCTGCTTGTTGAGAGTTTTTCATTAGAAATCATATTCTAAAGTCTGATTCTGTATAAGCTGAATATGATTTACAGAACTTTTGGTATGTATGCCAATACATGAAGATATCATCATATTATCTTACCTGAGCAGTTTTAACTTTAGGGGTTTGTACAAGTGTTGGTTCTTTTTTACGTATTTATGATTCCAAACTAGTTTAAATTTGGAGTGAATTTTTTTCGGAGTTGAAATTTTCTTAATCTGGTGACACAAAGCTGCAAGTTTGGCAGATTCTTCACCTGCCACAGTTCCTCTACCACTTCGTGTGGAACCCAAGCCAAAGAGCGGCATCAGGTTTCCCTTTCTCACTTTTTTTTGTAAAAAAGAAAAAGAAGAGTGATAATCTGATATTTTGAACTTATTCAATTGTAGACAACAAGATCTACTGAAAAAAGTTGTAGAAGTCAAGCCGAAGAGGCCAAAAGTTTCATGTGGGTCCATGACATCAGCTGGCCAAACAAAGGTTATAGCTGTGGTCAACCAAGAGAAAGATGAGCAGGTCGTTCAAAAATCAGATGAAGAACAGTTAAAAACAGAAGAAAAAACTACCGGAAAACCCTTGAAGAGCCTGCTAGGCTTAGCATATGACAGTTCAGATGATGAAGAAGACTAATAGTTGCTAGCAAAGGTAATGTCTGAGTGCACTAGATGTTGTATCCCTAAACCAGGCACTGTTTCATGTGCTTTATCTAATTATGCAGACACCAACTTTGTCGAAATAACCATAACTACAAATATTCAGCTTCTTACTTTTTTATCAGAGTAATGCTAGCTACCAGTGTTGTAAACATGTTTTACAGAAATCTTTCTAAAGCCTACATCTATGACTCATTGAGTACTCTTTTGGTTCTGACTTTGCTTTGTTCTTGGTTCAGCATCTACACTTTTTGGAGCATGATTTTCTGGTCACATATTTTGCTTCTTCACTCAGAAAGCTTGATTGCGCTTGTAACTGTGGTGGATTGGCCTTGCTTACCAAACCACTGACAAAAGCTCTATTCAAAAAGATATTATTTACTGACTAAAATCCTGTCTTCTAGTGGTCTTTTAATCATTCAGTGGATGAGAGTTTGTTTATCTTGCGTTAGTCTCGTTGTTTGGTACAAGTTGACGGATTAGAGTGCAATGGAACGCCCGAATTCACCCATTCTATCTCCAGTGTGATACCCTAATCATGTTTGTGAAGGTTGTTGGCTACATGGGCATTTAGAAATTGTATCCTGTTAAAATCTGAAGTAGTTTCATTTAACAGTTAAATCTATTGTTCTGTTGCGGTGGAAAATGGGTGTAATTTGTTAGATTTTGTTTAGTTTAGGAAAATTAGAGGGGGAAATGTGAGAAAATTAAAAAAATAATTCATGTTTGATTTGGATAAAGTTAAGAGTAAAAATTAACATAAGAAGCTTTTTTTTTTACCCTGAACTACCATCGCATACTCAATTGTGATTAGAACTACCACGATTTTTTAAAATGATGGGATGAAAAAAAAATTGGACTGATTTTCTAAAATAAAATTTATCATTACATTCTTAAATTAATATTATTATAAGATTTAGATTTATGTGCTGAAATTATGTCATTTGGTGATCAAAATAAATTACATCGTTTTACGAACATAAAGAAAACAATGTCTTTTGATAACCATGGTAGGAGAGTGAGTGAAACATGCAGTGGGTGCAAAAGAGTTGGTAGAAAAGTACTTTTTACCTAGACATTATACTTCTGCATCTTTTAAAATTGTGACACATGTCCCACCCCGCTATCATTCTCAATTGATCAAGACCTTTGATGCCCAAATCGGGCGGGCGTGGGAGAGACTTCTTGTTCTCACCACATTTTTAATTATCCAATGAACCTTACTGTATGTAAGGATTGATTGAGAACTCAGCAACAATCATCCAATCAATCGATCTAATAGCAGAAAATGTATTTTTCGAACACATGTCTGCCGCATGCACTTCACCGGCACCTCGCGTCAAATATTAACAAGTCCAACAAAATGATATGTTTATCAACAAAGTAATAAAAAATATTCATGAATATAGATATTTAATAAATTGATGTAACTATCTATTTGAAGAACATAGATATCCAACTAGTGAACATGGATTTAAATATGATGAACATAACTATCCATCCCTTGAATATATATATCCAACTTATGAATATAACATCTTATTTGTTGAATATAACAATTTATCTGTTGAATATTTATGTCTCTGTAATGTTTTTTTTACATATGTTGATCAAATAAATATAATAACTTATGATGAATATTCTTGTTTATTTGATGAATATTAGTTGATTTTGTGATAATACAAGTGCGCGGTTAATGAATATTTGTTAGTATATTATAAATATATAATTAAATGTAAAATTTATATTATTATTTTTAGTTTTTACTTAAAACATTAAAATAATAATTTTTAATTTTGTGATTTATTTTGATGGGCACGAAGGAGTATGGAAACACATGTTGTTTTGAAGAGGGAGTTGATTGCAAAAATGCCAGTGAGTAGTAGTGAAGTGAAGTGGACCGGCAATTGAACTGGCCAGACCGGGATTCCGAAGGTTGATCGGAGTTTTGCTGCCCGCTGCAACTTTTCAAACTGCAAATAGGGTTTGCTTCTTTCATTTGTTAAGGATGGCAGACCCCAACGAAGTTTATTCCCAGATGGATTTGTCAGTAGAGGTGCGTACCAAGAGATGTCACATCCATAAAACTTTGACGCATTTCCGTTATGGGTTCTTCTTCTTTCTTGTTCAACAGGAAAAGGACAAGCTTGTTGCCCAAGTCCTCCGCTTCATCCTCTTCAAGACCCACCAGAGCTCCGGCTGCCCTATCAAAAGGGACGAACTCGCTCAACTCGTTACTAAGAATTATCGCCACCGCCAACTTCCCGCTCTGGTGATTAATGAGGCTAGAGACAAGCTGGCCAGTGTATTCGGTTATGAGATGAGAGAGCTTCAGCGCTTGCGCCCTTCAACAACTAATCAAGCTCGTTCTTCTCAACAGAGTAAGCAAAACATCCTCTTCAGTGTACTCTGATTGGGACATTTTTTGTGTATGTGCATTAACATTCTCCAAATTGCTATGTTAGATAAGTTATAGGGGGCCATTCGAACTGGATACTTGTAGATGTTGTATTGTGAGGTTAATATATTGATTCATTGCTATTTATCTGTCAGATTTTCCTACCAATCTATTGACTTTCAAGTCATGGTTCACTTGGACACCTTTTTTTTTTTTTTTTTTCAGGTTTGGATGCAAAATCTTATGTTATCATTAGTCAGCTGCGTCCAGATGTGTACGCTAAGTATGTTGAAGATTCAAACACGACACATGTGGCAGGCTTCACGTTTGTAGTCTTAAGTATCGTACATCTTGCTGGAGGCAGACTTCCGGAAGGTGATTTATATTTCAAGTTTAATTATCATCTTCTCCAATTTTGAGTTGGTAGCAATAATACACTACTTTCTCCTGTATTTGGTTTTATGCTGTGTGAAAATGTACATTATAATATGTGACAAGTAGAAGTAAAGTCACCGTTTTGGTTGAGTATAGGCCATAGCTGTATATATTATCATACATAGATTGTCAGGGATACTAATTGTTCCTGGATTGCATCTCAGAAGAATTATGGCGACACCTGAAGCGTTTAGGATTGCATGAAACTGACGAAAGCCATCCTGTTCTAGGAAATATCAAGCAAGCGCTTGAAGCACTTGTCCAACAAAGGTCAGGTTCACTATTCCATGAATACTTCACATATTTTCCATCCATTTCAAGCCAAAGCTAGCGTAGCTGATTTGACTTGCATTCTACATCGCATTGTAGATATTTACAAAAAGATAAAGTTACTGGCCCCGAAGGGAACATTCTGATGTATGAGCAGGCTGAAAGAGCTTTGGACCCTGCAGTTGCGGAAAAACTAAAACAATACATATCACAGGTATGACCTAAATGTTTGAACAGTCCCGGCATCTCCAATTAGTTTTCATGGGTTAATGAAAGCTATACTGTATTTGTAAAACCCTTTAAGTTTATGAAGTCTGTAATGATATCAAATGTAACTTGGTTCTGATGATTTCATTAATTTCAATCAGAGGACTGCAACTATAAAACAAAATCGGATCAGCCAGCAATTATTGCATAGGCTCAACGTGGCTTATTGTAAAGCTCTCTTGTTACAATGTGCTTTGTACCTGAGAACCTTAAATATTTCTCTAAACTATACTGACCAAGCAGATTGTGATTCATATTTGATCTGCCTTGAGGTCATTTTTTCTCCTTTTATCTCATCATAATTTGCAATTACTGCCGCAGATCATTCATGATGACACTGCCGCCGCTGAGGAAGACTAGGCTGATGGCTTATGTAATAGAAAAGGTACTTAGTGTCTTGCAGCTGTAGTAAAGCTGGTCTACTTTCCGAAAAATGATCTTTATTTCTTGTCTTGACTTTTTTGGACTGACGGCCTAACACAAGCAAGCTTAGGGCCATCAATGGTATTTGGAGAGTGCTTCTTTTGCGTAAATCTAATTGATATATAGTGTCATCTTTTTACTTATTCGTGGATGATAGCATTCAACGGGTCATCAAAGATATACTAGTATCGTGTTTCTGTAAATTGGTTCGATATGGCATTGTCACCTTTTATTTATGTGGATGGCTTGCACCTTCCATTTTTAATGCAGTGCGATTGAAGCGTATTGTAATTTCTGTATTTATTTCATGGAAACATAGTTTAATCCAAGTTGATCTTTGAACAATGCAGGGCGATAAGAGCAGCAGATAAGTACCATGGCAAGATTAAACGCTTGGGTATAGCAAAGTGTGGCTGTCAGTCTGCATATAAGTTTACAACTTAGCAAGCATGAGAATGAGGTCTTCTAGGTTTGTAGGGTTATTATATTTTTGTTTGGTTAATTATATTTTAATGTTATATTTAAATATTTTAGTTATACTTATTACACTATTTTATTTGGTTAAACATATGTAAGTGGTGGTTTCAATTTGTATGTTAGTAAAACCTACAATATTATGTTTAGACATCATGACGAGATATCATATTATTGTTCATTACTTTAGAGTGTGTAGGGGTTTATGATTTGGGATATACACATATTTAATTTTTAAATTTATAAAAAGTATGTCTTTAAGGATTTAATATATTTTTTGTATTTTATTAAATAATCTATTACCATGCTTTTATACATAAAGTATGGTAACATATAAATTTATCACCACACTTGTAACTAAAAACGTGGTGATAGGTTCATCTATCACCACGACTTATAACTAAAAGCATGATTATAGATTTATGGTTTAGATTATTCTTGATTTGATTTGTAAGTAAATAAAATTAATAATATTATGTGGAGGTATCAAGGCTAGATATCATATTATGTGTAGATATTAAGGCTAGATATTATTTAGGATTTATGATTTGTCTTAGAACACCATCATCATTTTAAAATATTATTTTATATTTAATTGATGACAATTATCAACATTATATAAAGACTAATATTTAATTGTAAATTAAACCATTCACCACATTTTCCTTAAGGGTGATAATAGGTTCGTGATGGTTTCAAAATCACTTCGTCAGTGATGATAAACTTCTAAATTATCTCTATTATCACTATTTTTTAGTATCTTTAAAGTGACCAATAAGAAAAATTTGTCACCACATTTGATGTTGTTCGGGTCATCTGAGGGGATAAAATTTCCCTTATATGCTCCCAGATGATCCCGAAGAGCATTGACGAAATTTGTAAATTGATTTATTACTATAAAAGATATATATATTTAAAAAATATTTATTAAATATTTTACCACACACTTTCATTAAGTAAGCAAGGTAATAGATTCAAAACCAAAACGGTAACGGTTGAACTCTAAAAAATGTGGTAATAGAATTAACATATTAACACGCTTTTAGTTATGGGCATGGTAATAGGTTCGTACCGAAATGAGTGTTGTTTTGAGAATCTTATTACCACGCATAGGATACCCAACACAACACCCGTTTCGGTGCGAACCTATTACTACGTTTTCTCGTATTATATACACGCTTTTTACAATAAGCTTGATAAAATGTTAAAACTTGATAAATGGAAGCGTGATAAAAGCTAAAATTTGTAATAGTAAATAATAAGAAACTATCTTTGTCAGTAAAAGTGGTGGTGGGAGATACATTTGGTCTTTTGTTCAAAGATTTTCACCAGTTTTCTTTATTTTGAGTTTGAAAGTGTGGATGTCTCCCTAGTTAAAATTTGAATATCATGCAGGTTCAATTTAATAGTTAGAGAGACAAAATAATTCATACAGTAGTCTCACATTGCAAAGTGTGTATACCAGTGGAAAAGTTCATATAGCACAATTCAATTATATACAAGTTCATTCCAACTAAAAATATTCATTACTGTATTTTTATTAATCCAATTTAAGAGAAGAATTCATTCATTCATGTACGAGTGACCGTGCGTGTAGTGTAGAAACAATTCCTTCATATGTAAAAGTTCATAAGTGAAATTACATATTCAAAAAGTTCATATATATATATATATATCAATTAGCATCAGCAAGAATTTGTACATCAATTCATCTGCAGAAGTTCATACACGCCCAACTACAAAAGTTCAGATAATGTATTATGATTATCATGATCAGATTTTGAATCTCCTAATAATCGGGTTTGTACGTTCTAAGTTACATTTTAAAAAAATGGTTTTTTTAAAAATATAGCTTGAATAATGGTTTATGTGTATTAGCTATGAACATTGATTTTTTTATAAAAAATTGTGAAAATGTATTCAAAACTTACCAAAAAAATATGGAATTAAAATCTTATACTTTTTATCATTGATTATGAATTTTATTTTAATATATAATATATAATTGAATTCGATAAATCAACAGAGTTTAGTTGGGTGAGGAAAGGTGCATCTTGAGAGTGTAGGTTCGTACGTGTGGTTGCTGGATGTACCACAATATGCACCTGTTGAAGTTAAAAAGGATGATCTCGTTTAATCTTCCAATTGATCTATGAAACTACAAATAGATGCTCACCTGTCTTCTTTTTTTTTTTTTTTTTTAAGGGGATTGATAGTGGTTCTCCACTTTTTCCCTTGGTGGTCAGGGGCCGCACACCCCTCCACCTTGATAGCGTACGCCCATACTCACTGCAGGCCAGCTCACGCGCACCTCCGGCGTATCTAAGCGTAAATGCGGTACCAACAGGGCTTAACCCATGGAAATTCTCATTGAAACCTCTTCATATTCTGGTAGCTTAAAAAAAAATTGCTGTTCCATTGTTATGGTATTGATTGGTAAGTGCATGATGAAACCTAATATATCCGCTAGGAGAGTGATTTTTGGGTGGATTGTGTACATCACCAGTAGAGAGTCGTCACTTGGCGTGTTGAAAAATCAAAATTACAAGTGTCGATTTATCATTGGTTTGAATTTATTTTACTTTTCAATGCGCCACGTGGCGACTCTCCATTGATGATTTTCACCGCCACGTCGTGGACACAGTCTACCTTCTCACAATGGAGAACATGATGAAATGACATATGTAGCCTCTAGTGACGGCAGCAATGGTTGATCAGAATCGGAAACCACAGCATTATATAGAGAAGCAGTGAAGATGAGGAGATAGGGACGCACGTACGTGTTTCGCGAACACACATCTACGTGTCAACCTCGGAGCAACCCATCTCACCATGTGTCCACTTCGCCCCCTCCAACCCTCATCTTCAATCCAGTTCCGACCATAAATCCATACATTTGTCGAACACAAATTTTACCAGCAGCAGCACAAAAGATCATAAAAGCTGTTCACTTTTGGTGACAGGCTCTGTGTGTTTGTAGTTCGTGGGTTAGCAATAATCAGAAGAGGCGGCAGCAGGGTGATCGATCGTCATGCATCAGCCCAGAAGATACGCCTTCGGTCGGCCAAACGAGGCAACCCACCCGGACTCTATCCGGGCGGCCTTGGCTGAGTTTTTCTCGACCTTCATATTCGTCTTCGCCGGCGAAGGCTCTATTCTCGCCATCAGTTACGTCCTCCACCTCTCTCTCTCTCAATTGCATGCGCATGCGCTCTTATTTTTCTCTATGCTTCAACTTCTCAATTAAATAATAATTATGTGCAGCTAAGATGTATGGAAGGACGGCGGACCTGACAGCGGGAGCGCTGGTAGCCGTGGCTCTAGCCCATGCCTTCTCCTTCTTCGCCGCCATCGCCTCCAGCATGAACATCTCCGGCGGCCATATCAACCCCGCCGTCACGCTCGGCGGCCTCGTCGGTGGCAGAATCTCCCTCATGCGCGCTGTCTACTACTGGATCGCTCAGCTCCTCGGCGCCGTCGTAGCAGCCTTGCTCCTTCGTGTCGCCACTGACGGCATGGTAAAACTTGCACCCCCCGGCCCCTTCGATCTACTCTTTTCTTCTTTTTTAATTTCTTGATTAGCGGCAGTGAATGACCCCTGTGTGTCCTTTATCATCAGAGACCGATCGGCTACAGAGTGACGTCCGGCGTGGGCGACTGGCACGCCGTCATCCTGGAAATCGTGATGACGTTCGCGCTGGTGTACACCGTGTACGCCACGGGGATCGACCCCAAGAGGGGTAGCATGGGAACCATCGCGCCACTAGCCATCGGGCTGCTGGTCGGGGCGAACACGTTGGTGGGCGGGCCATTCGACGGGGCGGCCATGAACCCGGCCCGGGCATTCGGGCCGGCTCTGGTCGGGTGGAGGTGGGAGAACCACTGGATCTTCTGGGTCGGGCCGCTCATCGGTGGGGCAATCGCTGGGGTTGTCTACGAGTTTATGGTGATGCCGCAGGAGCCGCCGCACACCCATCAGCCTCTCGCTCCGGAGGACTATTAAGAAACGGGTCGGGTCGAGTCGACGGAATTGGGATGCTTTTGCTTTGTAGTGAATAAGCCTTTTGTTTAATGTGTCCTGTTTTAAGTTTTCGGCTGTGTTGTGTACATCTTTGGGAGGTTTTGTCGCGGTGTTTTTTTTTTTTTTTGTCGCGGTATATTTTATGTTGGCCGTATGTTGTCTTTGGTATGGAGCAATAATGAGACAAATAAATTCAGGTTTTTGGTTGCATATCATTAATTAAGGATTATTTTTAAGTGGGATACACTTATTTCTACTTATGAATTTAAAAACAGAATTGTCTTTATTTAGATTTTCTTTGGAGGTTTTATGCTAAATTTCACCAGTTTTTGTTAAATTTCACATGTATGTTGTAATATTTCAGTATGAAACGTAAATAGTAATAGTAAACTATTTACCATTTTTAAAAAAAATTCCGTTCTATACCAATTAATAGCTAGGCGGTGTTGAAATGTTTCGTCTAGCCTAGCGATTAATTGTTCAAGATTTAATTTTTTATGAAAATAATAATTTTTAAACATATATGTTTATAATTAATTATTAAATTTATTATTAATATATATAAATTAATCTCGTCTAACTGATTAGTCGCTAGGCGTTGTGTTCATTGCCTAACACGTTTTAGAACATTGCTATTTACATATAATAATATATAACAGAATAGGATTTCTGTCGCGACGCTCCCGAACCGGTCGGTCCGGTCCGGTTTGGTTTGGTTTGGTTCAGTCCGGTTTGTTTCGGTTCGGTCCGGTTTGGTTCGGTTTCAAATTTTAAAAAATTGTTCGGTTTACAGTTTCATATTTTAAAAATGGATGACTAATAATTTGGTTCGATTTTTAATTTTTCTCGAACTGAACTGTCGAGACGATGAGTGCCTTTAATCGTTCGGAGTTCAGTTTCATATTTTAAAAGGATGATTAATAGTTTGGTTCAATTTTTAATTTTTTTCGAACCGAACCGTCGGGACGACGGGTACCTTTACTCGTATAATAATGTAGAAATATTGTAATACAAACTGTAACCTATTCATAATATAAAATAAATATATTGCATACGCTTTGGTAAACTAAATTATGATAAAATGACTATTTTAAGATGTTTGATACATAGTGTGCATGCATTCAAGCCAAAATATAGATAAACTGAGGGATTGTGCTGCAATTTATTTGAATAAATTTGAAGGATTTTACTTTTCTTAGTATTCTTGACATTCGAGTCAAAATGCAAATAATTTGATTGATATTGTTCTTGATAGTTAAGCTAAAATATAAAATTTGAACATAATGGAAGGATTACTATTAGGGAAATAAAATTAAGAGGTTAGTAAGTTCTTTAACATTTATTTATCAATTAAAATTTTTCAACGCGTATTTAATATTTATAACTAACTTAAAAAGTCAAATATTAATTATTTCATTATCATAATTAATAAAAAATTATTCTACATCAACAATAATCCATTAATTTTATCTTTTACACAAAATTTTAAAAATATATATTAAATCTTTACCTATTAAATTCGTCCAATCGCAAGCATTAGGTGTTATATGTTCCTCAGATTAGGTGTTATATGTTCATGAGAAGAGCTGTTATATTCATCATATGATATCTTCATTAGATGAACTGCTATGGTCATCAGATGAGCTTATATATTCCTCGTATTTGATAATATGTTCATTGGATGATATGTTCATCAAATTTAATAATATATTCATCAGGTGAGATGATATGTTTATCAGATATGATGATATTTTCATCATATGAGTTTTTTTTTCTTTTGTTAATATTTACTTTATTATGTTCATCTGATGAGCTGCTATGTTCATTAGATGACGATGTTCATCAAATTTTGATACCATGTTCATCAGATAAGCTGATATGTTCATCAAATTAGCTTCATTTGCTTTTATTGATATTTATTCTACTATGTTCATCATATAAGATGTTATATTCATCAATTTTGATAATATGTACAATAAATGAGCTACTATATTCATTAGATGACATGTTCATCAGATAAGCTGTCATGTTCATCAAATGATCTGCCATGTTTATCATATTTGATGATACGTTCATCAAATAAGGTGCTTTGTTCATCAAGTGTTAATTAGATAAGCTATTATGTTCATTAAATGAGTTGCTATGTTCATGGAATTTGATATTATGTTCATCAGTTGAGCTGCTATGTTCATTGAATAATAAATTCATCAGATTTGATAATATGTTTGTAAGGTAAGCTTGCTTTATTTTGGTTATATTTATTATATCGTGTTCATTAGATGAGCTACCATGTTCATTAGATGAGCTGTCAAATTCATCAGAGTTGATACTATATTCATCAGATGAGCTACTATGTTCATCATATGTTATTTAGATAAGATACTATGTTTATCAGATGAGTTGTGATGTTTATTAAATTTGATATTATTCATTAAGTGAGTGTTATATTTATCAATGATATATTTATTAGATATGATAATATGTTCATTAGATGGACTGATATGCTGATTAGGTATGATAAGTATTCATCAAATGAGATTCATTTGGTTTTGTTGATATTTATTTTACCATGTTAATCAGATGAGCTGCTATGTTCATCAAATGAGCTGCTATGTTTATCAAATTTGATATTATGTTCATCAGATGAGTTTTATTTGCTTTTATTGATATTTATTGTACCATGTTCACCATATTGGTTGTAATGTTCATCGTGAGCTACTATATTCATCATATTTGATTATAGAGAAAAAACTCAAAAGGGGTCCTGAACTATTACCACTACCCAATTGCGGTCAGAAGTACCACAATTTTCAAAAAGGGTGTGATGAAAAAAATTGGACTGATTTCGAATGATGCTTAAGACCAATTTGTTTGATTTCTTATATAAAATAGATCTTATTAAATTTGTTGAGGATTATGAATGATTGAGTATAAAAAGACGTCGTTTTGTTTATGATTGCAAAATGGTATTATTTATTTTGATAACCAAACAACGTAATTTTCGCACACGAATCTATGTCTTGTGATAATATTAGTTTAGGAGTGTAATATAAATTTTATTTTACAAAATCAGTCCATTTTTTTTCATCGCACCATTTTTAGAAATCGTGGTAGTTCTGACCGCAATTGGGTAAATGGTGATAGTTCAGAGCCCCTTTTGGGGTTTTTTCTTGATTATATGTTTATTAGATTAGCTGTTACACTTATTGGATACTATGTTCATCAGATGATCAGCTATGTTCATCAGATGAGCTGTTATATTTATCATATGAGGTGATATGTTCATCAGATATGATGATATTCACGCGATGAACATAAATATTCATATGTGAACAAACTATTTTTTTATGAATATAAATATATAAATTTGTGAATTAATTATTTTTATTTTTATTTGTTTATTAAAATAACTTATTCTAATATTTTTTTAGACTTATTTGAATTTTGTTATTTTTATTATTCATTTGAGGGAGTGTTGATAGGGCGTTGAAAATGAAAACAAGCGCACTCTTCCGTAAAAACGTCGTCTTTGTACTCAAAAGTCATCTTCAACCTCAAAAATTTGATAATCTGATCCGATAGCAATGCCAACAGCTGCCCTTGTCTCCGCCTCCCCTTCACTTTATTTGCCAACTTCATCATCATCTTCTTCTTCGTCGTCGTCTGCCTCCCTCAGCCTCAATGGAATTCCCGCCTCTTCCGCTCCCAGAGCCCTGGCGTTCGCCCGAAAATCTCCCCCCACTACTAAGCGAAGACTTGTCTATTCCACCCGATCAGCGCTGGCAATTGAGAAGGAAACCCCCGAGGAGAATCGCCCCGACACGTTTCTCCGGGAAGCTGATAGCCACGTCACCACTTCCACTGTCAGATCTCGCTTTGAGAAGATGATAAGGGACGCCCAGGACACCGTCTGTGCCTCCATTGAAGCTGCTGATGGAGTTGGCAAGTTTAAGGAGGATGTGTGGTCTAGGCCTGGCGGCGGCGGCGGTATCAGCAGGGTTTTGCAAGATGGTGCTGTCTGGGAGAAAGCGGGGGTCAATGTTTCTGTTGTCTATGGGGTCATGCCTCCTGATGCCTATAGAGCTGCCAATCCTGGTGCTGATCACAAGCCTGGCCCTGTTCCTTTTTTTGCTGCTGGAGTTAGCTCGGTAAATCTTCTGTTGCATCCTTCACTCTGCTTATTTGTTTTGAGTTGACCTGTGATTCAGATGCAAAAGGCAAAGGACTAGTCTTAGATGTGATGCAAAGGGAGCTGTACTTGTTCAAGCATCCACATCAATTTTATGTCACTTCAGCATCAAATTTTATTATTTCAGTCGAAATGAACTCTTAAAGTTAGATATCCAAGCTTATGTTGCTAAATGTATTTCTTTCATCTTCAATTTTGTAGGTCCTTAAACAAGTCAAAATGGCCTACCATGAGTATGTTGAAGATACATATATAAATGGTTATCAATAAGGCGTTAAAAATGAATAACTTAAAATGCAGAAAAATTATTAGGTGGAAGGCCGCTGAACACTATTAGTTTTTTGTTGAGGCAGCATACTTTTGGTTATTTAGATAAAGATGCACAACTTTCAGCTACAAAAGTATGTTAAGGATTATTCTAACCTATGCTCAGGATCCTGGATAAGCACTGTCATCCATTTTGAATTCATTAATATCTAACACCAACTCACCTGACTTATCATGAAGTTATTCCCTTGTTATTGTTATGATGATCACTGTTGTTGCAGGTGTTACATCCAAAGAACCCCTTTGCACCTACCCTACACTTCAACTATAGGTACTTTGAGACTGATGCTCCAAAAGGTATCCTGTTACTTGCTTTTTTTTTTCTCTGTTGTTTTCTTGTTGGTGAGTGTCCTTTTTATATTATGCTCTCTACTTTTGGATTGAACTATAGTATACGACTATTTGCATGGCATATCTATTCTAAAGATCAAGTTATGCTTCTGATTTTTGTTGAATGATTGATGGAAGTCTAATGAAATGCTAGATTGGTGTACAATTATTAGGATGAGTGAGGTGTTCGATATGCACAAACATAAAATTCGGTTGTCACTTGTCAGTCAACTCCCTCTTAGGGTCTGAAATAACAAATTAAAAGTTGCATTGATGTTAGTATTAATTTGAGGTAAGCACATAGTTCAGATATTTTACTACTAATTGGCTTAGTTAAATTAGCAACTTGGGTATCAGCATTACAAACGTGCCTTAACTATGTCATATTGTAGATGCACCTGGGGCTCCTAGGCAATGGTGGTTTGGTGGTGGGACTGATCTGACTCCTGCTTACATATTTGATGAGGATGTTAGACATTTTCACTCGGTATGTACTTTATGCTCCCATTCTCGTGATATTTCCTCTTAAAGATTACCTTAGGTTGAGTATTTTAGTTCTAGATATTGCACTTTTTAATTTCTACGCTTTCAAGCACCTCGCCCAGGTACAAGTTTAGGAATCTCATAATTTTGTTGTTGTTTTTAAATATTTTTTGTTGAAAAAAATCCCTATATTCATAACCGTTGAAGAACTCTACGCGAACGAACTCATGTCAGATTTTGCTGGTCGCTTGAGTTCACACTGTTAAGTTCATATGCTAAAATTAACAAACCTAGGGGTGTCATTAATTAGTTATCATGCTGTAAAGTGGAGACATGTAGAGTTATGGGAAGAGCAGAAGAGGGTTTACTGTGTTGCTAATAGACAATTACCATGGAGGGTCATGGATAATATTTTGCGAGGAAAGCTATTAAAGGTGCGGTGTTTATGAGATTAATTCATTTAGATCAGCAATCCTACACAGCGTGTGGTCAATGGGTCAAGAAACTAAAGGCACCCTGATTCAGTGATCAAATAAGTAAAATTGAAAATGAATGACTCGATTCCAGACATTTAAAGATGTGCAGATTTCATGTGGGCTGGAGTATGAGTGTCTTCTATTATGTTTGTATTCATTTAGTCTTCAATTTCAGGTTCAAAAAAATGCATGTGACAAGTTTGATCCAAGTTTCTATCCTCGATTCAAGAAATGGTGTGATGACTATTTTGTTATTAAGGTAATCTCGCCATTTAAAGTCATTAACGTTAGCATGAATGCACAAATATTTAAGACCTGATTTGCTTGTGCAACGGAAACATATGATGGCTAGACGTTTTATGGAAGCCCGTCTGAATGTTAAACGTTTTGTTGAGTTAGGACCTGAAATTTACTCTATCAATACTGCTTCTGTCTTGCAGCATCGTAATGAGAGAAGAGGTCTAGGAGGAATATTTTTTGATGACCTAAATGATTATGATCAAGAGATGCTTCTTTCTTTTGCTACTGGTAAGGCTGTTGACCTATGGAGATCATTATTTAATTTCTGGTTAAATTGAGGCACTATGACTTAGATTGCATCAAACTGTAATGAAAGTAAAAACACTAGTATCCGACCCGCAGAGTGTGCTAATTCCGTGGTTCCTGCGTACTTACCCATCATTGAGAGGAGAAAAGATACACCATTCACTGAAAAGCACAAGGCATGGCAGCAGTTAAGAAGAGGGCGCTATGTAGAGTTCAACTTGGTAAGAAGTGTTCAATCTGAAACTTTATTTGATTTCTGGTTCTAAAAATTTTTATTTTTGGACCATGGAGGAGGGGTAGTTTAGATAGCTGCACAGAAGGATCCAAAATGCCAGTAAATAAAAAATCCATTAACAAATAATGGTGAGTAATAAAAAAATTAAACTGATTATTATAGATCTGTGTGGGATAATACTTGATCAACCCTCATTAACAAGAGAGCTTGATAACAAATTGCACCTTTTCGATATCTTCTGTTTGGTCTAATGATGGGTTAATCTATATATTCTAAGTTTTATCTTTCTGCCATTTTGATTCTAAGGTGTATGATAGAGGTACGACTTTTGGACTGAAGACAGGAGGAAGAATTGAGAGTATACTAGTTTCCCTTCCTCTGACAGCAAGATGGGAATATGATCATGTCAGCTATCTGTTTTATGCACCTTAATATATCGTAAAGGTTAATGAAAATTGTATCTGACCGTGATCATAAGAATGCAATTCTGTACAGGCCCCAGAAGAAGGCAGTGAAGAGTGGAAGCTTCTAGACGCCTGCATCAACCCAAAAGACTGGGTCTGACAATATCACCCCCCTCATGGCTGCTAATGCATCCTGTTCAAGCTTCCTACCATTCTTTCTACTGTAGGTTCCATATTGGAGTGTGTTACTGTGTAGTATATGGTTACATCTCACTGCCATGAACCTGCAAATACTTAGGTTAACTGACCCTAACCGTTTGTTATTATTGAACTTTTTTTGTAGCAATGAGAGATTCTACAATCACTTCTTGCATGGAATTCTTCAGATCAATGGTTCCAGTCACCAAATGGGTTTTTGAAGAACGTATTTTTTTTGAAGATAATTTGCATGACAGGTTTTTTAACAGACCTATTGAGTACTTTTTTAATGAAAAAAAATTAAGTAACCCTCTTATATTTTGCTCTTTGAACTAAATCAGATTCAAATCTTCGTTAGTCTCCCTTGGCCTACCCTCTCATCGTAGTTCACTGCTATGTTCTGCCCTCACTCAATCATCCTGTGCTTTAAATTCATGGAGGAAAAGGGTGGAACAGGTCATGACGTGCATACAAGGATTAATTGTTAAAAGTCCACACTTAATCTAAACCAGATTTGCTAAGAGTATCAAAAGAATGGACAGCCTAGCTAGACTCGAACTTGAGAAGGAGATCACGAATGTGGAGTCCAACCCATATTCTACATTCTTTTGGGTATATGTAGTTATGAGACAAATAACTACATCTACTTTCGAGGTCTTAAACACAAAAACGTGTTAAAAAGAACAATTAGAGTATAATTCGGAAAAGGAGAAAAAAATCAGACAAAAGACAGTTTTTGTCAAGTGACAAGCAAGTCACGCATTGAGATACTAGTCACATGCGCAACATACATGACAAAAGGATAGACACATGTCACATTTAGAAAAAAGAAGAATCTGACATCACCAGTTGGCTGCGCGCAAGAGCCGAGTGCGTGGAACATTAGTGACATGTGTGCGACGTATACATGTTTTCTAATCCGAAGACAACGTACCTTCCAACTTGCGAGGGGTGTACTTTCACGCCAGATGTTCGATTTGAGCGATTCAAGCGGCTATAAAAATCAAAATATTATCTACAATTTTTAAAGAGGAGTCTAAACCTAAAAGCTTTACACAGGGTGACTCCCATGTTAAAGGCAAGGAGTTTGTCAACTTTTGGGATATGTTATTGCTGATGTCCATATATTTATAGTTGTAGATACTCCAATTAAAACTAAATTTAAGCAATATGAGATAGAAGATAAAGAAAGTAGTTGTCATATCCCACATTGGTGAGAAATCAAAATAAAAAGGAAGGGAGTTTACTATAAAAAAAGGAAGACATATTTTCAATTCTTCAATCTTCTAAGTGGCTAGTTTTTTGTTAGACTTGCCTTTTCAATTGAAGTTCAATTTTAAGTTAATGTTTCTCTTTGATTTGTATTCAAACTATTGAATTTTAGTCAGAGTTTGGTTCAGAATTCCAGCTGACTACAATGTTCTAGCATTATGGTTAGCTTTGTCGATTTTTGAAATTTTAGACATGATCTTAATTCTAAATATTTTGGCCTCAGTAATGGTTGTTTATGCGTAGGGGTTCTAGCCCTTATAAATATTTAGCTATGCCTCAACATATGGTGTTGCACAGGACCTCCAAATTCCTAAGACCGGCCCTAGTTGACATCTGCATCATCATCTTGTATGATGAGGGCAATCATGGAAGCAACATAGTGGTCGAAAAGTTCAAATTTCTCAAAAGCAGAATTCACTAGGCAGTTTAGAACCTCAGATTTGCCATCTATCAAGCAAGCTACTGTATTGAATGGTTGCGAAAGAAAAAACCTTAAGTCAATCTTGTAAATTCTTCAAATTTGAGTGTGTTGTAGTTCATGCTTCATGGCAAGACATATCAAAAATGAATTCATGATCATAAAATTAGGGGAGTGTACTGAAATAAGGAAAATTAAAAATTTAAATGGTACGAATGTAAGATAAATTATTACTGAAATTATAGATAAGTTAATTAAATGATATATAGAAGATAAATTGTTATTGAAAAGATAAACTTTATTAATTAATGTTTAATTTTTAAGATAGTTTTGAGAATTAAATGTGCATTATAATTGTTGAGTGACAAGTAAAAGTTGACACATTATTTCTATAAAGTGACAAATAGAAGGGGACAGAAAAAGTATTCGTATTTATTATGTGGAGATGGGCAGTGCAGCTTCGGGTTAGTTAACCTAATTCGAACGTATATGAAAAATATTATACATTTAACTTATCCGTTAATATTTTTTATTCGCTTACAGTTTTTGCCATATGTTTGGTCAACTCATCTATTATCCACATAGACCGGAACGGGGCAGTGCGAGGATGAGGAAGGACGGTCGAAATTGCCATTCCTATTTATAACAACAATTGAGTAACCAATTATTAGTAACAAATATCATTTCGCTCGAACCACCACTAAATCTCAAACACAAACTACATCAAAACCTAGAAAACCAGATGGAGAAATTTAATAATTTGGAAAGATGAAAATAATGCATACTGAAGCTGAGTAAGATCTGGCGATGGATAATCAGAAGGGGTATAAGAACTGAGGGAGATTCTTAATGAAAATTTTGTGACAGAAAATACATCAAAATGGTAGTATATGCCGAGGTATGAGGAAGGTCCACAGTTTCAAATGATGTTTGCCTTATGCTTAAATTATGTACTCTATTTATTTTTTAATTTTTCAAATTTTTACACAAATAGTTGTTAGTAAGAGTGATAATCCTAAAAAAAACAATTTTTAGAAAGGAAAAATACCAAAAGGGATCCTGAACTACCGTCACTTACTTCATTTTTGTCCGAACTATCATGATTTTTAAAAATGGTGCGATGAAAAAAATTGGACTGATTTCGGATAATGATTAAGGTCAGTTTGTTTGTTTTGTTAAATATAATTGATCTTATTAAATTTATTAAGGATAATGGATGATTAAGTATGAAAAGACGTCATTTTTTATGTGTGCAAAACGATATTATTTATTTTGATAATTAAATGACATAATTTTCGCTCATGAATTTAAGTCTTACAATAATATTAGTTTAAGAATGTAACGTTAAATTTTATTTTAAAAAACCAGTCCAATTTTTTTCATCATACTTTTTTTGAAAATTGTGCTGTTCAAATCGCAGTTGGGTGACTAGTAATAGTTCAACACTCCTTTTAGAATTTTTCTTTTTTTCAAAAATTTTTTTTGTTATCAACTGCAATGTTCTTTAGGCATGCGAGTGTTTTCAACTGGGATAAGCCTTCATGTCATCCACATCACTAACAATACTACGCATGTTCAAACTGCAATTGACAACTATGATTTGCCTGAATAAATTATTGTTGATAATTATGGTTATAAAAAGTAGAATAAGATCAAAAGAAAATCAAGAAGCAGGGTTTTTAGAAATGGAGTGAGGGAAGTAGGCATTTTTTTAATAAAAAAAATACTCCCTCGGTCCTCTTTTACATGTCATTTAACCGAATTTTTTTGTCCACTTTACTTGTCGCTTAACAATTTTCAATGCGTATTTAATGTCAACAATTACCTTAAAATGTCAAACATTAATCACTTCATTATCATATTCAATAAAAAATACATTCTCCACCAGTAATCATCTACTAATTTTTTTTTGCACCAATTTTTTTATAAAAACATCAACCACTCATTCATTAAATTTATTCAACCGCTAGCATTAACTTCACCTTAATCTACTCAAATTAACATTAAACGATATGTAACAGAGGACGGAGAGAGTAATGAATAAGATATAAGAATATAACTACTCATCATTAGAGTGTAAATTCCATCTATCAACTAAAAAAATATGGAATTTATTGTTTCAGTGGAACTTTTAATTACAATACGGCGTTGTGGGAAATCACGCCAAGTACTTTCAAGAAAATTTGTTGATACAACAAAAAAGTTAGTTCAAGCGACAAGTCGTATTGTGAAATTATTAAATAATATGTAATTAATGATATAAAAATGTGTCAAAATTTTGTATTTGATAACTAAATTGTCTAAATTTTAAGTTTTTAGATATTTAAGTAAGTTAGTATGTGTTCAAATTTTAATATTGTAATAACTAGAGTGTCCAAAATAAACAGAAACTTAGCGATATTTTTTTATGTAGAAATGAATTACTAATAAATTTGTTAGTTCTTCACTCGATGAAACGCTGACTAAACTTTGCACGCGGCGACCAGCAGAGGAGGCTGTCATCACCATAGCATACTCCAGTCCAATTTATTAAAAAAATTTAACATTCAGATTGAAGTCAGAATCATCTATTATCATTTTTGAATGCCCAACTTGATTCTTTTATTTTGGACTTATGACAAATCTAAAATCGTTCGACAACTTCTATACAAATTGTTCTGAAACAACTAAATGTCAGCTAATTAACATCGTACCCACGACCGGACTTGGTAACCATATTTTGAATATGGGCTCGATTTAATGGGTTGAGCAGAGTGTTATCTCACGTGTTGAAGTATCAAGAAAACAAGTGGCTCATAGAGTTTCCTGAAGATATGCTCCTTTCTTGCAGGTTGTGTTGTGTAAAATTATTTGTAAAGAAATGAAATAATGGACAGCATTTTTAAAGAAAAATGGACTATTTTGGAATTAATTTCGATTTCGATTTTTTTAATATTTTTTTTCTTACTTTTCTCATTTTTGATATAATGTTCAGAATATTCTCGCTAACATAGATTTTCTTTATTATAAACAGCTTAACAACAATTTAAGCATGTAATAAAAGCAAAAGCCCTTTTTTCAAATGGAGTTTTTTTAAGAAAAAAAAATATATGTTTCCAACTAGAAGAAGCGATTTTAATTAAAAATGAAATTATTGTGAAAGTTAAACTCGGTTTCAAAACCCCGAGAGAAAATAAATTCGAAGTTTGGAAAAGAAGGAAAAATCCCCTTCAACAGTTGATTGTAAAAGCAGCGGCCGTCACTGGGGGCCTGGGATCGACCGCCCCTCAAATCACATCTAAAATACTTATTTCTATATAAAATAAAAAAAATTTATATGCTTAATTTTAATTAAATTTTAAATTTTACCCCTCAAATTCGATCAAAATTTTGATTAAATAATTTTATCTCCGAAAAAGAAAATCTAAATCCACCACTGGTAAAAGGATACACATGTCCACTATATCACATAGAAACATGTAATTAAAACTTCAAGGCTTCGCCCACTAAAATACATCATAATTTCCATGTAGCTAAATCTTTGCCACCTCCGCAGTTTTTCTTCCGCGTATTAAAAACATTATGGATTGCTCGGACATGCAGCAGGCTATCATTAATTTTAAAAGAGCTCAAAGCCTCTGTGGTTCTGGAACCTGTCTCTATCTCTACAATGACAGGCACCAGGAGCAGATTGGAGCAATATTTGCCCCCTAGCTCACAATGTGGTGTAAATGTAATAATAATTAAGTCAGGCTTCCACCAACTCGGCTATAAGCACACTCGGCAATCGGCCTTGTTCATCTGAAGCACAGCTTCGCGCTCAGAGACACACCTCTTGTAAGGAACAAATCCTTTTCTACCTTCACTTGGACTGAGGATAGGTCCTTCACTAGACCTAATCTTTGAGTCCACAGAATCTTGGTTTGTCTCTTCGTTATAGGCCTTGCTGATTGCATCACTAATCAAGCCATTCACAGAAAATCCCTTTGAGCCTCCTTTTTCCCTTGATCTTTCTCCCATCAGAATGCCACCTGTTACCAGTTGGCCGTCAGGGGAAGAATCATAGGGTTGTGACCCCACCAGAGAATCCATGTGCGAAACACAGCACATCAACGGCCCCCTGGTAGCTGTGGGCATGACCACATTTTTCATGCCTAATGATAGGTCCAATGGTTTGGTCACAACCACAGTCTGCCCAAATAGCTTGATAGCTTTCAATGGGGAAACTCCACCAAAAAATTTGGTCTCAGCCTCTGAATAGACACCCTCATCCTTAGTTAACTCAATATCCTTGAATTTCTTCCTTGTTTGCTGGAATGTAACAAGGTACAACAATAAGACTATATAATATTAGTCACTGTAGTATACAGTATAGATTAAAAAGAAGATATGTACCACCGAGGTTGAATCATGAGATGATGGGCCACTTAAGTTTAGGGTCCGCAAGAGATCCTTTTCCTTAATTGGAGTCGAGTTATTCTTGATAGGGTTGCTCTTCTCTAAAACACTAGATGAATGAGAGCCTGATGAGGTGGCAGAAACACTACCACTTCCTTGAGCCTTTGCATGAGAAGTAGAAATATGGGCAACTTCAGGTGACAAGACCGAAGTAGGAGAAAGCGCTCCCGTTTCCAAGTTTTTCGAGATAGTGGATGATCCATTCTCTTTAAGAGAGGGCCCCTGTCTTGTTTTGTTTGGAGCTTCAACGAACTTGCGGGGATACGGATGTAAGGGCTTTCGCTTTGGCCTAGGAGGTGGGATATCAATTGCCTCAGTGGGAGCCTCTCCGCTACTAGCGCTCTCTTTAGTGACCTATGGTTGATTGGAAGGAGGAAATAAAACACACATTTAGCATCACAACAATAGCATATTGATGCGAGTAACACTAGATGCCATGTCCATGGCAATTAGTCATCAATGGGGCAGTAATAAACCTTAGAGAAAAATTTCTGTGCATGGCTTCTAATCTGAACAGCAGTCTTGGTACCTATATATTCTGTATAAGGAAGCAAATAACGGAAAAGACCCGTAACAATTAGCAGCATACATCACAAACATATCAACAAAACAGTAATTTTACGCAGCCAACATCATGTATAAATGCAAATAACGGGTAACGACCTCACAGTTAAATTTTGATTAATTTCAACGCTGAACCAACCTTCAATTTGGCGCCAAGCGCGTCCATACAGCTTGAGAGCCTCAATAAACTTCTGATGCTCTTCTTCGGTCCATTTTTCTCTTTGTTTGGATATGGTGTAAGGCTTTCTCACCTAATAAAGGAGAAAGTATCTGATTTAATACACATACCATACATATGGAAACACCTCCCGGTATTAACAGGCAGAATAAGTCTTAAATTAATACCTTTAGTGCTACACCAGATCCATCAAGATCAGTTTCGCAATTGGCATTCAGAATGTTCTGACTGTTATTGCCCGAAGCAATTGAAGTGCCTGGACTCTTGCTGCCAGCAGTCGGTATCTGTAGCCACAAAAAGAAAAAGGACAGTTATAATTGCACTAAGAAACTGAAATCGGGGGCACAATACAACAGCCCATAGTTACAATAATTACTAATGAAACAATTAAGAAATCAAAGTTCTTCCAATGATTTGGGTGTGGTCCCTTAGACTCAAATCCAACTTTCAAATAAATTTCTCCTGATGAACATGCTGCATTTAGGATTCAATTCACGAAGCTTGTCAAATCAACTACTATTTAAAGCCTTCTTTTCATACCTATCTCTAACCACAATTAGGATCAGTTAACTAGAATTCAAATACAGCAGGGCATAGCAGACTCCATCAAAAAACAGACGCATGCAGACCAGCTCAGAGTTTCATTAAACAGATTCGAAACACAGCAACTTCTGAAATGAGTAAGAAATTACCTGGAGAGGCGCCATAGCCGGATCCACCTGCATCACGTAAAAGAAATCCGTCGCTGATTATCAAGCAGCAAAGTACGACACCACAATTCAAAAACTGAAACTCCATAGAGCAACACACAAAAAAAAAAAAAAGATCGAACGAAATCCTCCTCACCTGGTATCTTCTAGCACGAATCCGAAATCCAGAAGGGAAGAAGAGCGAACCCAGCAGCTTTCCCTGGCCTTTCGGCAACCGAAGAGGCAGGAAAACCAATCAAACCTCAATCTGACCCTGTCACAAGACCATCGCATGCAAACTGCAGTACAGTAGGACGGCAGAAAGCCAACAAAAAAAATGTGAAGCGAAGAGTAACGCAAACACAGCGGAGGAAGGAGAAAGAGAGAGGGAAGAGCAACGAAGAGAGAGAAAAAGGCGGAGGGTCGCTTGCCACGTTGGAGAGGATAGATATTGCCGGAAGGCTCCAGAAGGTGCTACTGAAGCTTGTGGCTGAGATTGAAGGAGGGGGAGCCGCGTGTCAATCTTCTGCTGACTCTATAATATCTCGTGTGTACGGATATGCCCCTGGGCCGACGAACTTGTGGTTCAGATTTCTGATAAAAATAAACGGATGAGACGTGACAAGTTTATTTTTATTTTTAATTTTATAGGTGGATTTTATTCCTTTATTTATTAATGGTTGGCGCAGGCATTATCTTCGGATATTTTATCATATCTTCTTCCTCCATCAGCACTCTCTCCCGAGAGACATATTTAGGTGAACCGTGTCCATCGGTTAATGAGATGGTGCCACGTGGCGCGTTGAAAAATAAAAAAAGTGTCCAATCAATAACAAATTACCACGTGTAATGTTGACTTTTAACGCGTCACGTGACACCCTCTCATTGACTGTGTCCACCACCACGTAGTGGACACGGTCCACCTAAGTCCGTATCCTCTCCCGAAGCTTCTCTACATAGTTTAAGTAACAAGTGCTTGCTCAGCTTTTGCCTCAACAATCTTTTTCACAGAGGTTGACTCACATGGTAGGTTGGATGAGTTATTTTGCACTGAAATTTGGTTTACCTTAATTTACAATTTATGATCTTTATGTTATCATCTTTTTATAGTTGACTTTAATTTCATTTCTTGAATCGAGTGCATGTAGTGAGTTTAATTTAATTTTTTTGTAAAAAATAAAATAAAATCTTTAGGCATCCTAACTTATCACTTTAAATTCACATGAATTAAATATTGTAAATAAAAAAATGTAGTAATTTCATTATAAAAAACGTCTGTCTGTGAAGCAATAAAGTTATACGAAAAACATGAATGTGCACTCCTAAATCAACAAAGAATTAAACAAATACTTCATCTGTCCTCTAATACATGTCGTTTAAGGTTAATTTGAGTAGATTAAGATGAAGTAAATGTTAGCGGTTGAGCAAATTTAATGAGTTAGTGGTTGATATTTTTTTAAAAAAATTCGTGCAAAAAGTAAAATCGGTAGTTTATTACTGGTGATGAGTGCTTTTTTTTATTGATTATGATAAAAAAGTGATTAATGTTTGATGTTTTAATGTAGTTATTGATATTAAATACGCATTGAAAATTATTAAGTGACAAGTAAAAGTGAACAAAAAAATTTGATTAAGTGACATGTAAAAAAGGACAGAAAAAGTACTTTTGTAGCAGTATTGTGACCAAATCAAAGCAACCATTACTTCCACTTATATCTTAAAAATTCCAAGTCAAATAGCCACTAAAACATCAAAGTCTCATTATTCCGTGCTAGCTACCAATACTTGAATTTCAAAACAATTTCAAGTAAAAATCCGTTATCAATGTGCTACCTGATCAACTAAACCAATTAAACATTAAACACGATCTAGAATATAAAAAAAATCAAAAATTAAAAGAATATATAAAAATGACAAATCAATCCAACACAAACCTATGAAGAAGAAGAAATCATATAGTGGAAGCATGGGAGGAGGAAGCCCAAAGAGATGTTCGGTAGATGATGTTTGTTGGTAGTGACTAGGGCGAATCTTTTGGGTAGGTTACGGAAAATATGATCCGGCGAAATAAGATTAGATTTTGAGGAGGTGCAATGACAATGTGAAGGGGGTTGATCAATATCGGGCAAGTGGGGATTTGAGACTTCAGGGGAGGAAGGAAGAAAATGAAAGAAAGAAAATGTGAAATTTCACATTTTAATCTAACATACTGCAGCATTCTGAAGATGATGAATGCAAAATGCTTGTTCGATGGTGGATGAGTGAGTATAAGGGTTTGTAGAAGTGATCATAGTTGGTGATCTATTTCAACAACATTGTGAGGTTTTTTTAATATTTTATTAAACTTAAAATAATATCTGAAGGATGACATAGGAGACAAGGGATTCAGAATACTTATCCAATCATTACCGATTAACTCAACATACAACACATACACCTAACATTTTGACTTAAAATGTATAAAAAATTTAGCTAATTACGGATAAGGGAGCAATTATGTGTGACCTCTCTTAAATTAAGACGTTAATTTGACTTGATAGACAAATGTTCTACACTCGTTAACTTCTTTGCATGAATTTACATAATGTAAGACCTATACAAGTGCAAGTTTGGTCATTGTCGAATGAAGAAAATTTGACTTGAGTATCCTCTTGCACGCTAACAAAAAGACAATCTATAGGCATGCAAATGTATGTTATGAACTTATATATGAAGTAGGGTCAAGAAAGACTACTAGATACTTAAAATAAAGGTAAAAAAAATTCTAAATGAATTATTTAAGGATTTTATGATTGAATAGGTTGGCCTGTTAGACGTGTGTCGCAAGCTCAACATGTGAATGACTACTTCTCGTCTTTCTCATGGTTGAGTTTGCTAGCTTTGCTTTCACTTCTACTTTTACTGAGTTCCTTTCTAATTCTTGCTGAAGTTGTTCCTTTAATTTTATCAATCTTTTTTGAGTCCCTTCGAGTATGGTTGTAAGTTGTTAACATAACAACTTTAGAATCATCAGATTCCTCGAGATGAACACTTTATCTAAACTCCATCTGAATGTGATGCTCATCCACTTATTTTTCATAGAAAGTAATTGAGTTCAATAATTTAAAAATTACTCCTGAGTTCATAAATCTTCAATGTATTCATATTTTTGGCTTCTTCTATGACAGAAATCATAATTTAAAATCTTTTAGAAGAGACTTTATTACTTTCAATATAAATTTCTGTTTTGATATAGCTTCTCCCAATCGACAATATCACAAACCTCTAGTAAAACACCCACCAGTGGTCTCATCTTATTCCATCTTCAAGCTTTCAAATTTGGTATTTAGCTGCTGCTCTTTGATCCTGATATACAAGATGTTCCTTCATGAGAAACTTATATAACTTTTTAAGTCACTTTATTGAAAATACACTTAGACATCATTTTAAAAGAATCCACATCATTATCAAATATTATAGCATTATGCCTTTTCATATCGGCCGAGGTGTGTTATGTGGCTGCCATATGTCTTAGTCTTTAATTTTTCATCATCTCAAGCTGGAGATTTCTAGCCCTTCATCACAACCTGCCAAGCTCTCTTACAAAACTGGTGAATATAAAAGCATAACTGATGAATATTCACTAGTCGTACATCTATATTCATCAATTGTGCTTCTATATTCAGTAGTTGTGCTTCCATATTCATCAGTTGTACTTCTATATTCACCAATTTTGTATATTTATCAGTTGTGCTTCTATATTCACCAGTTGTGCTTCTATATTCAACCGTTTTGTATATTCGTTAGTTGCCTGCTATATTCATCAGATGATTTATGCTTCAATAATGACAGAAAATAATAATAGGTGAATATAGAAGAAGAACTGGTGAATATAGAAGCACAACTAGTGAATATAGAAACACAACTGGTGAATATAGAAGCACAACTGATGAACATAGAAGCACAACTGGTGAATATAGAAATACAACTGATGAATATACAAAACTGGTGAATATAGAAGCACAACTATTGAATAGAGAAACACAACTGGTGAATATAAAAACACAACTCGTGAATATAAAAACACAACTGGTGAATGTAGAAGCACAACTGGTGAATATTCATCAGTTCTGCTTGTATATTAATCAGCTGTGCTTATATATTCATCAGCTACAGTCGAGCGGGTGTGTAACACGTAAAGCAACGTCGTTTTGAACAAATTCAAAATGATGTCGTCTCCGGAAGCAGGTGCTCCCGGAGCACATAAAAATTTGCGAGTTCAGGGCCCCTTTGGGTTTTATCCCATAGGGGGCGGATCAGGTGAAAACCATTTTGGATTTGTAAATTGTGAACCATCATTAATCATTGATTCATATTTAATCTAACGGTTATGATTTTTTCAGGTTTTTATCTATTTTTTTAAAGATAATTAAACCCTTATTTTATGGGATGTTGGATTTCTTTCACGATTGACTCCTTAAAATAAGAAATCAAAATTTTTAATTTTTTTCTTTCTTGGTTATTTTTTAGCGCAGATCGTTAAATTTTTTATATATTAGTGCACAATTTAATCTTTGTGCATTAGTGCACAATTCAAATCCTTGGTGCATTATTTGTTTTTATGGTTATTTTTGATGAAATATGCATTTATTATGATGTCACGGTGAAATGTTTATACAGATTCGATGTACACACTGATTATACTCATATAAAAATGTGCACCAAAATTTATATGTGCACCATTAGAAAAATTAACAAATCTCAAGTGCACCATTAGAAAAAGTAACAGATCTTAAGTGAACCATTAAACCCGGAAAATGGTGCACCATTACAAATCTAGAACTTTGGACCGTCGATATATGGTTCTAGTTGGCTCGACATAGTGTCAATTCTAAAGAAATAAAGACGGAAGAACCGTCTGAGATCTTTCATAATTGGTGCAGATTCTAGTGACGAGAAGCTCCATCTTTATTCTGGGCAAAGAACTGAAATTGCATTAAAAATGTGCATTCAAAATAAGTTTGTGCACCATGAGAAGAATTTATCAGACCTATATTTGCCCCACTAAATCCAAAAGAGATCGTGCACCATTAATCATGCATTAAGTGAAAAATGAAAAATAACAATCTACATGATTAAACCATTGTTCTAAAAGGCAGCCGCCTAGCCGCCTAGGCGGCCGCCTAATCTCTGGGCGGTTCAAAAACGCCCCGCCTAGCCGCCTAGCGCCTAATTATTTTATATATTTTATTTTTAAAATAAAATTAAATTTTATAGGTATAATTTTATAATTAATTATTAAATATATTATTAATATATATAACTCCGCCTAATCATCCGATTAATCCTTCCGCCTAATCCCCGCCTAGCCGATTAATCCCTAGGCCCCAAGCAAAACGCCTAGGGCCGCCTAGCGCCTTTTAGAACATTGGATTAAACTAGTACTTGGTGAAAAGAAACATTATCATAGTAATAGACCATTCTAATGTTGGAATCTGCTCATTAAACCAGTTAATTGAGTCGTATTGACTGTGGTTTTTGGTTACCTCGAGAACCAGCTATTCTTAATTAGGGATCATAACGCCTTACTAGGGGCCGCTTATGATCAATGGGCCTTTCCCATGTCTAATTAAGAATAAACCTATAGGGTCGCACACAATCGAGTGGCGGATATTGAGTTGAGTAATAAACCGAATAAGATTCGGTCCGGATATGATTCGGTTCAACACGCGTCTGATTCGGATGAACCAAATGGGTTGAACCCATGGGTATGACCCATGGATACTACCCAACCCAGCTGATGGGTTTGGCCCACGGGCTGAAGCCCAGTCTCTCTATAAATAGAAGCCTAGGGCTTCTGATTGAAAAGAGAGAAGCGACGTCAGTTCTTCAATGCGATTGAAGACAGACGCGCGAGGAGGGTCATCTAGTACTCCAGAGGGCGCGGTATCCACCACCGTGTGTGGATACCGGTAGAGACGCAGCACATGACGCGTTCGTATTGAGGTAACCCTAATCCCCTACTTCTGGGTGTTTCGATTCGGATCCAGACTTGTGTCTGGTAATTCGGATTGAAACTGAATATAGTAATCACTGGGTATTCCGGATCCGGGCTTATGCCGCGTGGTTCGGTAAACCCTTCCTACATTTGTGTATGCGATCCCCAACAGTGGTATCAGAGCATCTTTACGCAATTGGTTCGTAAATTATTCAGATTCATATTTTTCTGGAATTATTTTGAATTTTTCCGGAAATTTTGGAATCATATTTTTCATTGAACATTAACGAAACGTAACACCAGATCTGGACAGAAAAATATGACTTTTCTGAAAACCAAAATTCAGATCTTGATGTTTGAAATTTTCTGGAATTATATTGATTTGTTTGGAATTTTTCAACATCAATTTCTGTGAATTTTGAACGGAACGGAACTGAACGGAACTGTTCTGGAAAATACTGATTTTCTGGATTTTCTAAGTGATGAACTTGGACAAACGATTGTCCACATTCGTTGAATAAGGCTCCTGGCCTTACATTGGTTCAACTCAGTTCCGGAATCAATTGAAATTGAACCTGGACAAGGTGTTGTCATAATTTTTTGACAGCAGAATCTTTAATTTATGAAATTAAATCACAGCTGGTTAAATTGATTTATTGGTAAGTCAATCAATTTTGGAAATTAAAACGACAGGTGATTTAATGGATCAATTAGTCAATTATGAAATTATTAGACTCAGCTAATTAAACTGATGGATTCAGTTTCTCTTCTCACCGTCGAACCGATTCACTCCTCCTTCACTGAATCGATACACTGCTTCTCAATCAATTCGTTCTTTACACTCCTCAATCTATTCCTCTATTCCCCACTCGACCATCTCCACTGTATGGCTATGTGAACCGTGATGTCACGAGTCAAGCTGGAGTAGCCAGACCGAATCCAGACTACAACAGATCGGCGCGCTAACAGAACGGCCTTCGTTGGCTGGATCTATGGTGGCTTGCGGAGCCGCTCGGTCATTGGTTGAGTGACGATTTAGGGTATGGTTGTTTTGGTGGATCCGAGCCAACCCGCTGCTCTTAATTTGGGGTGAAGGAGGCGATGGTGGCTCGTAGGTGGAGTCAAGGACCGTGTTTGGGATGTCGCCATGCGGTGTTGGTGGAAGGCTCAGACCCAGTGCTTGCTGCCGATTTTGGGCTCGGGATCTCTAAATCGGATCGTGGCTGTAATCGGCGGCGGCGTCGACGGCTGCTGCTGCTTGCTGCTGCTCAATCTCCAGAAACCCTACGAGATATGGATTGTTTTTTCAGTTCGGTTCAATGGGTTGAACTGGACCGAATTAATCATGGCTGTGAACCGGACTGAACCGAGGTTTAGTGCACATTTGTGAACTGATTAATTAATTGAAGAGTTCAATTAAATAAATCTGATTCAATGCTGCGTGGATTATTAGTTCAAAAGTTGAATCAATAAATGATTTGGTCCGATTAAAGGTTCAGTTTTGGAATTTTAAAATTCAGATCTGGTTCAATTAAATTTAAGTTTAATTTATGATTTAATAGTTAAATCAGTAAATTAACTTGATTTAATATGGTTCAAATGTTGAACCAAGAAATTAGTTTGATTTAAAAACTCATATTTTAATTTATTGGTTCAATTGTTGAATCAATTGAAAGGAAATTTCAATGGTTGAATTATTCATTTGAATACCGAATTGAGTTAATTATTCAAAAGTTGAATCAATTAAGTTCAATTAAGATAATTCAATTAAGAGATTTTAGTTAAATCAAATTAAATGAAAATCAAATTGATTTAAGTTTTGATTTAATTGTGTATGATTTAATTTTGATTCAATTGTTGGATCAATAATAAAATCACATTCAATTGTTGAATTTTTAATTGAATAGTTTGACTGGATTAATATTCAATTGTTGAATTAGTCAAATCCATTCATTTAGTTCAATTAAAAGAGTTCAATTAAATCAAGTAAGAATAATTACGAACCAATTTTCGTATTGGATCTTGGGAGGGATCGCTTTTGCACAAAGTAGGTGAATTTCATTTTAATTATGAAATTGTTCATGCATTATTATAATATGGTGATATTGTATGTTAAAATGCATGGTGAATAGTATGGCCCTAGTTAATTTTCATTGCGATCTGCGTGTCGGCTATGTTTTTGTAAATTAAATTTAAATACGGCCTGCGTGTCGTTTGTATTTTTGTAATCTTAGTATAGATTATAGAATAGTTTGAAGGAGTTCAAACGGACGGATGATGATCCAGGAGATGCAAGGATGGATGGCGATCCCGAAGTTGCAAGATCCTTTTAGTTTACATTTTAGGGGGCCATACTATTCACAATTTTACATTTCCGCATTATATTATGCTTGTTGTGAATGCCTTAGATATTATGAATATTTTTGAATGCATCACAAGGTATTGAGAATACCAAGTCATATAATTAGACCCTCCATAATATTAAGCGTTAAAATGCCTTTCCAAAATCCAACACTTGTCAAGGCTTTGATCGATGGTGAATGGGACGTGCTAAAGCCGTGTGTTCCCATCTATCTTAGTGAGGCAAGGTGAGCAAAGGTTGCTCACACGTTTGGCTTGGTTAGCTTGACAAGGTATCAAGACGGTCTTGGCCTTGAGGCATGGGGTTCGGGAGTCATGACATTGGGTGTCACCCGACCACCAAGAGTTGCATATGATGCAATTAGCAATTCCTGCTTACCTAAATAGTTAAATTTTGAGAGAAACGCTAAAGCGGACTCAAGATTTAATGAAATATGGATCTTGGCTTACTATACTTAGGGAGGGCCGTTATGAAGTATAGTAAGATGATTTGTTAAGAGTAGCAAATCCATGAATGTTACTAAACATTATTTGCATTTTATCTGTTGTAGATTTCTTGTTAACTCCATATATTATTGTTGTGATCCATCCTTATGAAGGATAAAAGGAACCAACTATGAATTGAAAATTGAGAATTGTTCTCAATAAAGAGAAGAAAGAAATGTTCTAGACTCTCCCAATTCAAAGTTGTTTTCACTTCCAAATGCTCCACTTGAAAATATGCTTACGAGAAGCATAATTATGACTTTGAAAATGTGAATTATTTTATGTAAGTATTTATACTTATGAGATAATCACAGTCCTGAAAGTGTTGTTTCAGGAGCATACTCGAAATGAGTGATTTGAATCGCTCATACGGTATATGCTTAATTTAAAGTTATAAATGAGAATTGTTTCATTATTGTAATGAAACATAGCATTGGAAAAACGAACCATGTATTATACCCCGAAGATCAAGAGGGATGAAATAAAAGTATGACTTTCATTTCAGGTACTAATGTTAACTGAAGTAAATGTTACTTCTTATTCTACTTATGGGTATTGGATACTGATTGTGATTCTCATATTGTTACAAATGTGAGAGGACAATCCGAAGTAGAAATCGGGTAGAGGATGAGGTGTCGTACCTACGGATAAACAATGGTGCAAAAGTTGCCAAATTGTAGTAGGAACACTTCATTCGACTTTATCTTCGGGAACAGTTTTAGAACTTTTACCATTCATGTTTGACATGAAAAGTTTTCGTTAAGAATAAATTTGTTATTCTTTGAAGAAATAAATGGTAAAACCCATTAAACTGAAGGGTGTAATGTTCTAATGCTTAAAACCATGTACGTTAACATTAATAACAAAGAATTGAATTTGATAATTTAATTCTTGTTTATATTTCTAGCAACGTTATTTGAGATATAAATAAGTAATGTATGCTAAGTTTCGTAAAAGGAGACTTTCTGAATGCTTTTGCTTTTGAAGCAAATGATATGTACATAACTTATTTATCAAATGACAATCTCCATTCATTGAGAATGAAGGAGTTAACTTATGAAAAGTCTTACATGGTGATGTATGATTGTAAGTATGAAAGCTAGAAATAGTTTTATATAATTTCACAAATTTACTGACTCGTGCAGTAAAATGGTTATGTATATATGATATGACATAAACCAGAATTCTTTGAATGGTTCAAGGAATTACAAAATGGAAAATTATAAAACCAACTTGACAAGAGTATAAGTCTCTTCGATCAGATCGATGAGTGACATATCTGAGTCTAGAAATTTATGATCATCAAATAAGTGTGAAATAGTTTCACAACTCAATCATTTTAGGACATCTTACACTAATGAAATGTCTGAAATGATAAATCAAACTTTATTGGACAAAGTTTGATCAAAGATGAATCATCTTGATCTTCAGCTAAGCTTCAAGGGTATAATAGTGAAATTGTTGTGCTCAGTAGGAGTCTATCAAGAATAAAAATAAAGACAACATATTGGATATGTATTAGAAATGTTTTAAGATTAGTTAAATCTTGGAAATATTCTAAGAATGTCTTTATTTAAGATCAAAGGATTCTTGTGAAATGTTCACAAACATATTTCTGAGATTGATAAATGCTTCCTTTTATAAACCCAAGAGATTTAATGGGTTTATACACTGCCAATGAGGGCAAATTATTTGTCACTCAAAGTAGAGTTTTCATAGAAATATGATTTCTAAGAAAGCTAGTGGGAGTGAAGTGCAACTCGAAAGAGTTCGATGGCTTAATGAATAGTACAAAGCACGTTGTAACTATCCATATGATGGCATCCCATAAGTCCGAAGTTTTAAATCGTGAACATATGCGATATGTTTTCTAAAGACTATACATTGTCATTTATTATGAATAAAAGACAATAGACTTATGAATTTTAAGGAAGCATTGATGGACCCTAACTCCGAGGAATGACTTTATGTCATGATATCCAGAATGGAACATGTGTGGCCAAAGCAAAGTATTGACTTTGTTTGATTCTTCCAATGGTGTAATAATCATTAGAAGTGGTGAGATTTTTAAAATGGTCTACATAGTTGGAAATGTTCCAACATTTAAAATACGATAATAGTTTCAATTGAATTCAAGACTTCGAATTTAATGAAACTTATTGCAGCATTTTAATCCATTTGGATAATTCTAGTCATTATTATATTTTTTGAAATATAATATGTAGATGTAATACAGTTTTCTGTAAGAACAACTGCAAGAGGATGTGTATGACACAACCTTAAAGCTTTACATCTTAAGAATTGAAAATGATTTAAGTTTCAGTGTTCTAAGACTGGAACAGGCACCTCGGAAATCTTTATTTCAAAATGTTGATCAAAGAAATTTGATCATCACTAAAACAAAGAAGAACCCTATGTTTACATGAGGGTTAGAGGGAACACATCGATTCAGTAAAATATAGATATTTATGACATATTTATCTATGATTGAGAAAATATATCTCAAAATGAGATCATGGATCACAATAGAGATAATCTTTAGTACTTGTGAAGCACTAAAGACATTATGTTTGAATGAAGTTTGAAATTATGTACTGTAAATGTTACAGTAATGGAAATTTTACAAACTCACTAGATATGATTTCAATTTATGAATTGAATTCATCTTAATTTCAAATGATGGAGTGAAATATATTGGAAATGTTCCAATAAGGACAAGATATATAATTCTACAATGGACATTGAGTACACCTCAAGAATGTACCTCAGTGCATTCATATCATAAGTGAACTTGTTTCTAGAGATGATATGAATGTTTGCGAAAATCAACAAATATTGATGATTTGTTGAACAATGCTCTTTTATAAGTAAGACTTATAAAACAACAAATTTATCATCGTGTTCTTCATGAATAACTGTTAAATCGTTGACTAAAACCATATGCTTATTGGTTTGAGTGGGAGCATGTTTTCATGTTTAGCAGTTCACTGGGTTCATATTATTGCTTGGATAATATGTAACTCTCATTCCATGACAAGTTGTTTATAGATCATCAAGTATGTGACTTGATTGTGAAACTCTATTCAACAAAACAACGTCATTCTAAAATGTCCTTAGTCGATAATCATTGTCTGGAATGTGATGATTGTTAAGACTATTATGTGGATTAGTTGATGACCATGTTTCACAGGTCATTGATATTGGATACCAAACTAATGATATGAATACATATTAGGGAATATGTATTGGACCGACCCACTATTAAGATTACTGTAAGGAATTTTGTGTTATCAGTAAATCTTATAGTATACGAGTATAGTCCTTAACTTGAGTTGGTCATAGTTTCCTACATGAGGAGTAATATGCTTTGATATCATCAAACGCTACCAATAAACCCGGTAGATATAAAGGTGATCATTGAGCATGTTATGAATCTTGATGAGGAACATGAGGTAACAAGATGGATCTGTCACTCTCATATGATGAGAGATATATCTTTGGGCCCCTCGATGAGTTATGACTGAGAAATGCATGGCCATGCTCAAATGGACTGAAAGTCAGTCATTTGAAATGTCAGTCTTACTCGAAGATCGAGAAACACGAATGAGCCTAATAAGGATAACACATCATCCTTCCTTATGCTCATTCAAGATATTGTTGGACAGAGGGTTTATTTATAACTGGTTTATGTGCAAGTGGGAGATTGTTGGAATCTGCCCATTAAACCAGTTAATTGACTCGTATTGACTGTGGTTTTTGGTTACCTCGAGAACCAGCTATTCTTAATTAGGGATCATAGCGCCTTACTAGGGGCCGCTTATGATCAATGGGCCTTTCCCATGTCTAATTAAGAATAAACCTATAGGGTCGCACACAATCGAGTGGCAGATATTGAGTTGAGTAATAAACCGAATAAGATTCGGTCCGGATATGATTCGGTTCAACACGCGCCTGATTCGGATGAACCAAATGGGTTGAACCCATGGGTATGACCCATGGATACTACCCAACCCAGCTGATGGGTTTGGCCCACGGGCTGAAGCCCAGTCTCTCTATAAATAGAAGCCTAGGGCTTCTGATTGAAAAGAGAGAAGCGACGTCAGTTCTTCAATGCGATTGAAGACAGACGCGCGAGGAGGGTCATCTAGTACTCCAGAGGGCGCGGTATCCACCACCGTGTGTGGATACCGGTAGAGACGCAGCACATGACGCGTTCGTATTGAGGTAACCCTAATCCCCTACTTCTGGGTGTTTCGATCCGGATCCAGACTTGTGTCTGGTAATTCGGATTGAAACTGAATATAGTAATCACTGGGTATTCCGGATCCGGGCTTATGCCGCGTGGTTCGGTAAACCCTTCCTACATTTGTGTATGCGATCCTCAACATCTAATTCACAAGTTCTGTATTTAGAAATTAAGTGAAACCTGAAGGAGACAGAATTAAGTTTTTTGATAATGGAATTGCAGGGAGATTAATGTCACCAATCAAGCATCAGGCAGCCTAGATTAATCATAGATAATAGTTAACAACAAGCTAAAAGGTACATAAAGCACATATCTAAGGGAACACAGTAGGGCTCATTTACTATTGACTCAAGGCCACTAATCTTGTTTCACGCTCTGCTACAGCTATGCTTCAAAATCAGAATTTGACTAATAGAAAATTAGGTTGCAAGCATACTCTGTTTGAGTAGACCTTAAAATGTCTCAAGCCTGTGACTTCCATCTGTACTTCAGGTAATTTGAGTCCAGCCGATCATTTAATTGGCAATTAAACTCTGCGTCGATGATTATGGATACGTGTCGTCTCTAATGCGGGATCCAATGAAGGGGTTGCAGGCCGTCTGGTTGAGGGTGACAACCGGTTGTCTGCGATGCACCGGACGACGTTCGCTTTAATTCAACTCCAGACGCAGCTATAGTGTAAATTTGAGGAGCCAATTTCTTCCACAGGGAGAGATTTGAAGAAAGGGCGATGTAATGCTTGGTGGCTGAGACGATGGGGCATTAGTGAGATTGTGTGCTTTATTGTATATTTGGTAAAGATAGATCTGTAAGATAGAATTGACAGAATTTGTAGCGTGAAATACGGAATTAATTTTAGAAAGAGATGATTTGTATAAATAAAAAAATTATATTCTAAAAAAGAATAAAAATTAATTTAATTATGAAAAACTAAAAAGTAAATCTCATCCATTGAATTTGACAGATCTAACGGATATAGTTAGTTCACAATTTACAAATCCAAAGTGATTTTCATTTGATCCACATTCTTATCCCATATATATATATAATCAGCTTACGATGGAGGTTCGGTTGAGAACCGCAAATCATATGAAAATTGAGAACTCAAGGTAAAAATGGTGTCAATACACAAGACACAAAACGCTATTTTTGCTTTGAGTTCTCAATTCTCACATGATTTGCGATTCTCAATGGAATCCCTATCAGTTTACAACCGTATGAAGAAGTTGTGTTTACATAATCTTGGAAATAACTTACAAATAATGCTAAGAAGAGGCGTCTTCCAGTCTACTTTTTGAGGAGGGTATGAGGACATACACATGCAAGAAGGTCGACGTAGCTCTACGCTAAATAAAGATGTGTGCATAAGAAAGTGAATGTGAGTTACCATCTCATAGAATAGTGAGGCCATTGGTATGCGGTATCCATGCGACTTAGTCGCTTCTTTCTGTATCTCCATGCAACTTGAATACGACGTGCTGCAAGACCTCTCCAGTAGGGTGATTCATATCTGCCACGTACCATTGGATTAGAACCAAATCACAAAATAAGATTCAAAACAACTTGGACGTTAGTACATTAAGTATTGTTGAGTCATTACAGAATGCACCCGGTTGCCACTTGTTACGAATTTCATGTTTTGAAGCAACCAAGCCTCTCCTATCTTATCTAACTGGCTGCCGTCCTACCGGTCCGGCGTCCTACTTTTATATGTACGCAAATGCAAGACTGTTATGGCTCAGACAACCTGAAATACTGGACGCTAAATACCTTATTGCACCTTGGACACGAGGATTCCGCAAAAATCTTGAGAACAGACTAGTGACCTCTTCGATATCTACAGCTCGCAGAGTGAATGCCTCTACATTTGTTACACAGCAAACCATCCTATTGCTAACCAATCTCTGTCCCAGAATCCTTAGTTTTTTAGCATCTGCCACAAAACAAATTAGAAAACTGAACGTATACACATGAAAGAAAACAGCCCATGTATTCCGCAATCTGGGATATATATTATCAGTTTCTTTAGCATCAACCAAGAAGAGTATGATATAAGTTTAAACATAAAATGGTTACCTTTGTTTACCGATGAATGTTCCAGACACCATGATAAAAGTTCTTCACCACAGACATCTCCTTCACACAAAGTCACTTTGTTTCCGTCCTCCCCGCAGCTCTCCATTTTTCCACGCACAATAAATACCATCTTTTCCACGAGTCCATTTGGGAGTAAGATCTTGCTCCCTTTAATATAGATCTTTTGTCGTAATCGCTCACAGATAGAATCTAAGATGGGTTCATCCATCAAGGAAAATATTCTAACCTGAATAAAATTAATAATCACGAGCTCATTAAAAGCACGCGACTTAACAATAACAAGCCATAACAGTGTAACAAACTCGGGGACAAAGCCTAACAGCAAAACAGGCATGAAAGTTCTATAGCTTGTGTAAAAATGTCAGGGCAAGTAATTTCACCCAACTTACTTTTTGTACAAAGTTGAAGAGATGACGATGTATGCCTCTCTGAAGATCTTCCGGCAAATTTTCCAAAAGCCTTTCTTCATTTACCCCTCTAGTTGCAGCCCAGTTGTACCGTTCTGCCTCTCGCACTTGCCTAAATTTAAAATAGTTAATGAGATGATAGCTGATGAAGTTCAACTTTATGAATCACGAATCATTGCAAATAAGCTTAATTCTTTGACAGGTTACTGGCAGGCCAAAATGGAAAACAATATTCTGTATGGTGAAGCTGTATTACTAAAGTGGTCACGAAATAAAGAAAAGCAGAAAATTTTAGTAACCGTCTTAGATCTTCAGGCAAACGGCGATGCCTCATCCACTGTTCAACATCCCGACGTCGGAGAGACATTTCTAGTTGTCTGGTTCAAGATGGAGATACAAGTGTAAGCATTTTAACTCCACCAGAACAGAGCTGGTTCCTCTAACCAAATTGAAGAGCAAACTTTATCAATATGACCAGAAAGCTAAGCTAAATTAGTGCGAAACATTTTCTTGAGCGAGGCCAATACATTTACAACAATCTAGCACATATTCAGTATTCTGTAAAATGATTTAGATCCGTTCTGAAGTATAATTCTTCCGGAACTGGCTTTATACCTTGGACTAGCTAAACAAACAAATTTCATGACTACACTGACTCTGATCCAATTGTTTCAAAGACGACAAATAAAAAGCAAAGCAGAAGATGCAAACTCAACCCAACACTTTTTTTTAATTTCATGCAAAATGTGAAATTGGTATATTATTACTTGTGTGAATAACTTTTTAATTAATTACGATAATGAAATGATTAATATTTTACATTTTAAAGTAGTTATCAATATTAATTATGCATCAAAATTATTAAATAACAAATACAATTTACAAATAAATTCAGTTAAGTAATAAATAAAATAGTACAGAATAAATATGTAATACTACTAAAATTTTAATAAAGCTCATCTGACCGAAATTGAATAGTAATTGTAATAATATTTGAAATGAAGTAAATAAAATCCAGTGTATGGTTGTTACAAAAATTATTAACAAAATAAAAGTACAAAATGTTTTTTTTTCTTTTACCGTCTGCTAAGGCAATTATTTTTCCAATTAATTTTCATTTCATTTTCTTTTCACTAAATCTTTCAAGATCTAAATGGAGCATTAAAATATCATAATACAGCTATTTAGCATTGATATTTCAGCACAAAAACCAAACATCTATCCGCATTACGGGTCCATTTAAGGTCCAAGTTGTCGCACACTACTAGGGTTCTACTTTACTACCCACTTTCCGTAAGCAAACACTTCCAGTAAGACTTGGACTCCATCCACAAGTTGGAATTGGACAAAATGGAGCTTGCAACTGTTTCTGATGCCTTAGACACGCTTCGGAGGAACATATTGAACACGCTCCTCTTCACAAATGTTCTGCGCATGTTCAGAATCACAGAATTTCAAGGACAATAATACAGTTTCAATAACAAAATTTGTATATGTAAGTAGTAGATAGCAAGCACAAACTATTTATAATGTTTATGAAATGGCAAGATCCACAAATGTCAAAATCTGAGACAAGCCTACTCTGATAAAGATTGACAATCTTATCCGTAAGTGATACTACCTCAAACAGGTGAACTTCATGAGTTCATTTTGATCACAGCTAATATAGAAAACATAACAAGTTTCTTTGATCCATAATCACTACTGCATATTTAGAAAATATGAGCCTCCCAAAGATAATCTGAATGGTTAATTTTGGAGTTTGGACTAAGGGATTAGAAAGGGCTCAGGCTTCTGTGATTCCTCACAACTCAAAAAAGTATATATGACTGGTACAGTCAAGCAATTCGAAGTTTGATTGGTTAAATGGGATACCTGCAATTCTCTTGGAAGTTCTTCTGACACTGCAAGAGTGTAACAACCAGGAACAAATCGTCCTGCATCATTAAGAAAACAGCACACTGTTAAGACCCAGGTGAAATCCCAGGCTAAATCATGCGCAAGCATCATTGCAACTTCAACCACTTCATAAGACGTTTCAGGTACAAATAACCCAGTTCTCAAAAGGGAGAACAGAACACAAATCTATTATGTCAGATATTGTGAACTAACTATTGAACTCCAACATATATTTTGCAGTATCCAGTAAAGAAAATGGAACCACATGTACCGAAGATACCAGTTACTTTATTCTTACACCCGATATCTAAAATATATAAACTTAAATGAACAACATTATCTGAATTACATACTGTAAAAGCCATAGCAAAGAGTATTCGTATATATATCAGCTGCAATATGTGATATACTCCCTCTGCCCTCTTTTACATGTCATTTAACTGAATTTTTTTGTCAACTTTCACTTGTCACTTAACAATTTTCAATGGGTATTTAATATCAACTACCTTAAATCGTTAAACATTAATCACTTCATTATCATAATCAATAAAAAATTCATTCCTCACCAGTAATCATCTACCAATTTTACTTTTTTGCATGAATTTTTTAAAAAAAATATTAATCAGTTACTTATTAAATTTGATCAACCGCTAGCATTAACTTCACTTTAATCTACTCAAATTAACCTTAAACGACATGTATTAGAGGATGGAGGGAGTAAGGTATAACAAGTACAATCTTTTTCCTATTTACAAACAATTGTTCAAAAATTAAACCAATTGAGAAGACAATGTAACTAAAATTGTTTCTCTATACATATAATATCAGGGAAAGCAAGGGCAAATTCACCACTTAAAGCATTATGAAAATAAAAAGAGTACCGATTCTCAACCAGCGTGCAGCCCAACTTCTGCTGGGGTCCATGACTGAAATTATCCTGCAATCGGAGGCAATAACTGACATTATCATGTCGCACTTCATATTAGTTAATGCATATTCACGTCTCTTCTTTCTTCTATCGCAGCACTATGGCGTTAGTCTTGAATTTAATCCTTCTGGGCGAGTTTATGTTGTGAAGGTAATCATTAATGATTATTATGCAAAAATATTCACAGCTAACATGTGTTGACCAATTGCTGTAGATAGGAAAGTTTGAGAGCGTCATACCCAGAAAAATTAGGAGTTGTGCCTTCAACAACACGTTCATTATCATTCTCCATACTGAAAAAGGGGCAGTTCTCGCATCCATTTTCTCTAAACTGCAGCAATTGTGACCAGGTAGGATTAGGTTTGGCAACGGAGGTGGTGTAGATGTGAGTAAAAGAAACCAGAAATGGGGAGATAAGAGAGAAAGTTTCAGAATGCAAAAACCCTAGACAAGTAAAGTGGGTTGAGGACCTGATCGTACGTCTTGACGAGGCGGCAACGGAGGCATGCCCTGAGTTCGTGGCCGAAACTCGTTGGAATCTGAGCAGGGGGCGCGTTAGACATGGCGTTTGCTTCCCGGCTTGCTATTGACACACTGAGGAGAGGAAAGAGGAAGAGGACGATGATGAATTGATGATCCCGATTCCCCTGCACCGAAATTGTAATGGGCTCTCTAAACGGGCTTCGTCCTCTCTTCTTTTATCAATTGCACATTTTTCCCCTTCAAATTGGCCTTTTCTAGAACTAAGGATTTTTTTTACTCTCTATGTTTCAATTTTTTTTTCCCTAAAATGACCTATTTTTTATGAACCGTTATTTGAAATTGATGTTGTATTAATCTTCTTCGCAGTTTCAAGTTGGCTCTAGAGATGATTGGATTAGTTTGCTGAACGAGCAGCCCACTTAGCACACATTTGGCCAAGAACGGTTTGGAACTGGCTCCAGAAGAAGATTAGCCGCCCTTTCGAATGACGGTTGAACATTAAGTTCTGGCGCCGGTTTGAAACTAAGGTTGGACATATGCCAACACCGGTTTCAGACTGCGGTTGAATCTGGTCTTTCTTCCCGTTGTAGGACATAAGTGAAACGTCGTCATTTTTACTGTGAACCGCCGTTTGAAATGATTGTTAGTCAGATCTAAAAACGTAAATGTATCTCTTCCTTTCCAGCCAGTCTTCTCTCTGTCTCGTCGTTTCAAAACACATTCTAAAATTCTCATCAATTCAACACTCACAGGATGTGCCGAGAAAGATAAAATCCATTAGCAGCTTTCAACACTCAGATCACTCGGGAAACCACTCCAACTCCTTCAATTCTGTCAAAGTGGGTGAGTTTTTGCACTTTTACTTATCCGTCGATTTAACACTTAGATAATTATGGCAATTTGCTAGTTATTGGATGTTTTCAAGCTTGTGATTCTGAGTTTTAGAATTGACTAAAATATTGGGGCAGAGGCCAACGAAAAATGTGTCAAGGTGAACAAAATAAACTTCAAGGCTTTGAAGTCTACAATGACTGTGGTGACTGGAAATAAGAGGGTAGAAATCCTAAGATTGAGCCTTTGGATGAGTCGTAAAAAGAGCAGAGACTAGTGTAATATTTAGATTAAATGGTTAGCTGATGAGGGTATAGATTCTCATCTTGAGTTCATCAATGCAATTATGGCCAAACCTCAAGTTGAGATTTGAATCCTGCTTTTTAATGTCAGCTTTTTGTATGTACACGGATGTTATTGTGGATTCAATCATGAGATGTTAAACAACGAACGTTTAACTTTGATGTAAGTTGCAAACTTACTAGGTGTAGTAAAAACATACAAAATGGGTCATCAGATGATGAAAAGTTGATGGGGTCGTCAACTATATCAAGCGGTTGAGGGTGTCAAAGGTTGACTTTTACTTAAGACTTTCAACCTTTGATTCGTTATCTAGCGGGCATGGATTATAAATTTTGGATTAATCATATCTTGACAATCAATTGCAGTAAAACGATTGTGGGAAAGTATGTCACGATGCGACTAGATACTTTGACACCTCCACTCATGGTATCTAAGTCGACGAGGACGTCTACAACTCGAGTATGAGAGAATGTCACAAGTTAACACTTCGATTAGACAAGATACTTTTAGACTACCGATCATGATAGTTAAGTCGACAAGGACGTCGACAGCTCGAAACTCGGAGGATGTCACAAGTTGACACTTTCATTGCACTATATATAGTTGTAAACTATCAATTATGATAATTAAGTCGACGAGGACGTCGACAGGTTGATTGTGGGAGGGAGTCATGGGTAGTCCTGTGACAAGGCTTGGAGGCCTCCTCTTGGCCTTAATGGCTTTTTTTGTAAATATTAAATATCAGACATTTGGGAGATCGAGTGGTGAATCAGATGATGGATTGTGAAACTACACATCAATACAAGTCTAACGATATGTGGATCACATAAATCAGATAAATGGTTGCTTTTAAAGAACTACAATATAAGAGAGACAACGATCATGTTTCTTCAAGGAAAATGAGAAAAACTCCATTAGCTCTTTAAGGAGGTGATGGTGAGTTCGGTCACCCCCCGGTGTAAGTACTTAGACGTAAACCTAAGTGAACCCAACTCATGTGAGACAAGAGGACGGGTTTTTGAGAGTCTCGCAAGCCTCGAAGGTCTCCATAAGGTTTCGACCTTATGAACGTCATTTAAATGGGGCAAGAACCCAACAATGCACACAAGTCGCCAGTCGAGGCTAGGTGTATGGTGATCCCTTAACTCCTTGGATAACGAATATAAAGGACCAAAGGGATCCTTGGATCAGATTGAATTTCACTTAACGTGAGATGAGAATTGAAAGAAAACTTATAAGGAGACTCTTGCACGTAGTTGAGAACTTGACTAGACGAATTCCCGAAATGGATCTCATGCATCATCAGATATCCGAATTTAGTAGAATGCGTCAATTTATAGAGATCATCTCACGAGTCACTCAATGATCCGTGGTTAAAAATAATCTCATATTTCCTCAAGACTCGGATAAGTCAAGAGACCCCGAATATTGAGAAGACTGGTTCTAATCCGTGAAGACTTGGACACCACACAATCTTATGTACCAAGAAATGTAAAAAAAGTAAAAAAAAAATTGTGTCATTACTTTATGACCATGACAACTAGCATTTACCAGTCTGCATATAGCTCTCTTTGTGCACTGCTTCAGAACCACATACATTTAGACCGAAATAAATGAGGGGAAAAAATGCCTTTCTTCCGGTTAGGCTAATGAATGGTTCCCGCTTCCCGAATACAATGGCCTGAAGTGATGCTAGACAATTATGCAAGACTAGAAGAAGGATGCATTTTCATTCACATTCCCGTGTCATAATGCTTTGAGATCGACAGATGCTCAATCTTTTCACTAGTTGTGACATGATGTTTCTAGCAATGTCTAAACATTTGGTGCATGAAAGTAACTAATAAAAAAAGAAAAATACAGCAGAAGCATGGTAATCTAAAAAAGTAATACAAAGGCACTTTGCATATGAGTAACAACTGCACAACTAGAAAGTAGAGGCAGGAATCTCATTTACAAAACTTTCAAAACCATGTTATAGTCAGACAAAGAAGGCTTTGAAGTTTATCAACCTGATCTTCAATATTCAGAAAGGAACCCAGTTTTTTAATTATTTATAAGAATCCAGTACCTGCTTAGAAGCTTCAAGCTATGAACATGTGTCTCGCCTGAGGCCAGCACAGCAACAACCAACAGATTCTTTTAATTCAGGCATACTTTATCTTCTCAAAGGGTTTGAGTTAAAATTTTAATGTTCAGCTTTATAACCAAAATTTTAACTTCACTTTAAAAAAACATTGTTACTTTGTGTTTATGTTACAAAAGTTGTGTACTCTGTTTCAATTCATTTTCAGCTTAGACGAACAGACCCTGAAGCAAGAAACCAGATAATATAACACGAACAAAACACAATATAAATGTACAACTATTGAAAAGACGAATTTTTTTCAACTAGTGATATGCGTACACTCAAATAACACAATTAATAACATAACAAACGAAGTTTTCCAAATGTGTAAGCAAAAAATGATTAAAAATGTGTAAAACAAAATTGGTCCGCCTGATCTAAATATAATCACCAGATTCCTAGCCCACTAGCTAAACATATGTTGGGGCGTAAAAAAGAATATCTGTTTCTGAAGTGCCTTAATGTTGACAGTCAAATATGCCACCAAGAACTGATAAGAATCATCACTCTTAGTGCTGCTAAACATTTAATCCTTTTTTCACCAAAATTGAGAATTCACATCACTCACTTGCAATGTGCTGTGAGTATGATTCCAACGAAAGATTGATTTCCTATTCATTAGGCAAGCTTAACACGTTTCCCTTCAACGCGAAATCTGTCACTCCCTACAAGCTGCAATTAAGGAGGCACATTAAATTCATTACCTTCGATAATTCATTGAACTCTGAGTTCTATCAGCATTACTTGTTGATATTCACTCATAAATGCAACAACTTGCACAAAGTGCCAGTCCATGGTGGTCCATGACTGGGTATGTGTTCGACAATACATGCCGTCATTAAATGGATGATACAAAGAGGGTGTACGCTCCCACAGATTCACACAAAATGAAATTTCCCAGATTGCTGCAAACCCATACCTTGTTTTTCAAAAATGAAGTAGCCTCCCGCTTAGAAGTGAAACTAGAGAACATATCAGGTGACTGCTCATCAACAAGAGTTTTAAGCTGTTTCAACTTCAAAGACTTTCCAGGAACCTTCATCCATCAGCCAGATAAGATAATGAAAGATATAAATAATAACAACAGACTTCTACTAGTTTAGCTTCGAGTAACGTACCTGACGAAGAAGTTTTTTACAAAGTTTCTTCAGCTTCATTTTTGGTTGGTCTTCAGCTGATTTTGTTTCACTTATCTCTTCATCTCTACATTCAGCGGATAAACAATCCAGTGACTCATCGTCACTGTCACCAAGAGATGTCTTTTTACCCTGAAAGTGCACACCAGCAACCTTTTTGGGGCGATCCTTTATGCCGAGACCTTGCTTTCCTGCTGTAGCTTTATCCTATTAATGGAATGGCATCAGCAAATCAAATAGCGAACTTGATAGCATTATATGAGTTTTTCTAAAACTCTTATGAAGCTTACTTTAAGTATAGACACCTTAAAAACAATGTTACTAAGGAAATAAATAGAAAGTATACTTGGACAAGGTTATATAGATTTTCTTGATCTTGCTCGAAAAACATGGTCCTCTCTTTATCAGCTGGGGCAAGCTTACGCTTTTTACTTTCTGCCCCAAGGAAACCTCCCGAAACAAATCCATATTTG
>NQLW01000262.1:118453-132884 GCA_002312845.1 Kalanchoe fedtschenkoi | reverse complement strand
AAAAATTCATGTTTGATTTGCATAAAGTTAAGAGTAAAAATTAACATAACAAGTTTTTTTTTGCCCTGAACTATCATCGTTTACCCATTTGCGGTTAGAACTATTGCGATTTTGAAAAATGATGCGATGACAAAAAAATTGGACTGATGTTTGAAAATAAAATTTACCATTATATTCTTAAACTAATATTATTATAAGACTTAGATTTATGTGTAAAAATTACGTCGTTTGGTGATCAAAATAAATTATATCGTTTTACGAACATAAAGAAAATGACGTCTTTTGATAACCATTTATTCTAAATATTAAATTGCGAGCGTTTATGAAGATGACACATATATTTTGATCAAAATTAGTGTAACTTTTGAGAACTCTCTCATGATTATCAATATCACAATTTTAGGAGGGGCGGGAATGTAATAATCTAAAAAAGTGCTTTTCCACCAATTCTATGTGTTGTGTTCCATTCACTCTTTCCTCACACAACATTTCTCTCATTGTGTGAACTCATTTATTTTTTAGTTCTTAAAAATATTTTATGTAATTATTTTGATAATTTTTTAAATAAACTTCATTTTCATTTGTAAAACGGTATTAGGTTAAATTTAAAATTTATTTTGGATATGTTTTTGTATAAAAAGTTAAAAAAATTCAGCGAGCTACAAATGTTGATTATGAAATGGATCTTAAAATTTAATGTTCAAAGTTCAAAATGGATCAAACTAAATCTTATACTTTTGTATAAATGATTCTGATATTTGATTTAAAAAATAATATTAAAATAATTACATAAATTGATTTTAATAATTGAAAAATAGAGAGAGATTATGGGTGACATGTGACAGACACGAGTCGAAAAAGTACACTTTCTGCTCGATAATTATACCTCACTCATTCTCAAAACACCATTCACTGAAAAGCACAAGGCATGGCAGCAGTTAAGAAGAGGGCGCTATGTAGAGTTCAACTTGGTAAGAAGTGTTCAGTCTGAAACTTTATTTGATTTCTGGTTCTAAAAATTTTTATTTTTGGACCATGGAGGAGGGGTAGTTTAGATAGCTGCAAAGAAGGATCCAAAATGCCAGTAAATAAGAAATCCATTAACAAATAATGGTGAGTAATAAAAAAAATTAAACTGATTATTATAGATCTGTGTGGGATAATACTTGATCAACCCTCATTAACAAGAGAGCTTGATAACAAATTGCACCTTTTGGATATCTTCTGTTTGGTCTAATGCTGGGTTAATCTATATATTCTAATCTTTATCTTTCTGCCATTTTGATTCTAAGGTGTATGATAGAGGTACGACTTTTGGACTGAAGACAGGAGGAAGAATTGAGAGTATACTAGTTTCCCTTCCTCTGACAGCAAGATGGGAATATGATCATGTCAGCTACCTGTTTTATGCACCTTATATATCGTAAAGGTTAATGAAAATTGTATCTGACCGTGATCATAAGAATGCAATGTACAGGCCCCAGAAGAAGGCAGTGAAGAGTGGAAGCTTCTAGACGCCTGCATCAACCCAAAAGACTGGGTCTGAAAGTATCACCCCCCTCGTGGCTGCTAATGTCCTGTTCAAGCTTCCTACCATGAACCTGCAAATACTTAGGTTAACTGACCCTAACCGTTTGTTATTATTGAACTTTTTTTTGTAGCAATGAGAGATTCTACAATCACTTCTTGCATGGAATTCTTCAGATCAATGGTTCCAGTCACCAAATGGGTTTCTGAAGAACGTATTTTTATTTTGAAGATAATTTGCATGACAAGTTTTTTAACAGACCGATTGAGTACTTTTTGAATGAAAAAAAATTAAGTAACCCTCTTATATTTTGCTCTTTGAACTAAATCAGATTCAAGTCTTCATTAGTCTCCCTTGACCTAGCCTCTCATCGTAGTTCACTGTTATGTTCTGCCCTCACTCAATCATTCTGTGCTTTAAATTCATGGAGGAAAAGGGTGGAACAGGTCACATGACGTGCATACAAGGATTAATTGTTATAAGTCCACACTTAATCTAAACCAGATTTACTAAGAGGATCAAAAGAACGGAGAGACTAGCTAGACTCGAACTTGAGAAGGAGACCACGAATGTGGAGTCCGACCCATATTCTACATTCTTTTGGGTATATGTAGTTATGAGACAAATAACTACATCTACTTTTGAGGTCTTAAACATAAAAACGTGTTAAAAAGAACAATTAGAGTATAATTCTGATAAGGAGAAAAAGAACAATTAGAGTATAAATTGGATAAGGAGAAAAAAATTGGACAGAAGACAGTTTCTGTCATGTGACAAGCAAGTTACGTGTTGAGATACTAGTTACATGCCGTAACATACATGACAAAAGGACAGACACATGTCACATTCAGAAGAAAGAAGAATATGACATCACCAATTGGCTGCGTGCAAGAGCCGAGTGCGTGGAACATTAGTGAGACATGTGCGCGACGTATGCATGTTTCCTAATCCGAAGATAACAGACCTTCCAGCTTGCGAGGGGTGTACTTTCACGCCAGATGTTCGATTTGAGCGATTCAAGCGGCTATAAAAATCAAAATATTATCTACAATTTTAAAGAGGAGTCTAAGCCTAAATCTCAACGAATTTTTGCCAGCTAGACAAGTCAAGTGGGTGGGCAAATTATTTCCTATTTCGACAATTAAGCGGACAAGTCCGAATCTGAATAGAATCTTTGAAGATATCCATCAAGAAGATCTACATCAACTCATACAGATCATATTGCTTACAGTGTAAGTCATTCATTCACATATAAGGAGGCCTTTGTCTTCATTTCAATGTGTGTGTGCTTGACGTGCTTAGAACGACAGCTTCATGACAGCAGTGAAGACATCAAGTGTGCTCGTCCTAGAGTGGTGCAGAGTCAGTTTGTAAGGTTTTCTTAATTAAATGGATTATGTCTATCTCTATGGCCTCAGTGACTAAGTCCCTTGTGTAGTTCAGGTGCTATGAGTTGTGAATTGTTGTTGTGAAATATTTGTGCTTAATAAATTTTTGTTATGACGTTTCACTTAAATTAAATGATTACTTTATTGCATGACAACTTAATTTGGGAAGGTCTCCAATTTGAGGCGCCATCACGTAAGGGAGGCCTCCAGCTCGAAGCCTCATCACGAGGTAACTTCAAACTAAAAGCTTTCTATAGGGTGACTCCCATGTTAAAGGCAAGGAGTTTGTTAACTTTTGGGATATGTTATTGCTGATGTCCATATATTTATAGGAGAAATTCTTGGGTGGACTGTGTCCACCACGTGGCGGTGGACACCACCAATGGGGGGTCGTCATGTGACGCGTTGAAAAATTAAAATTACACGTGGCGATTTACCATTGGTTTGAATTTTTTTTTGACTTTTCAACGTGCCATGTGGCGACTCCCCATTGGTAGTACGCGGTGGACCCAAAATCACTCTATTTATAGTTGTAGATACTCCAATGAAAACTAAATTTAAGCAATATGGGATAGAAGATAAAGAGAGTAGTTGTCATATCCCACATTGGTGAGAAATCAAAGTGAAAAGGAAGGGAGTTTACTATAAAAAGGAAGACATATTTTCAATTCTTCAAGCTTCTAAGTGACTAGTTTTTTGTTAGAGTTGCCTTTTCAATTGAAGTTCAATTTTAAGTTAATGTTTCTCTTTGAGTTGTATCTAAACTATTGAATTTTAGTCAGAGTTTGGTTCAGAATTCCAGCTGACAACAATGTTCTAGCATTATGGTTAGCTTTGCCGATTTTTGAAATTTTAGACATGATCTTAATTCTAAATATTTTGGCCTCAGTAATGGTTGTTTATTCGTAGGGGTTCTAACCCTTATAAATGTTCAGCTATGCCTCAACATATGGTGTTGCACAGGACCTCCAAATTCCTAAGACCGGCCCTAGTTGACATCTGCATCATCATCTTGTATGATGGGGGCAATCATGGAAGCAACATAGTGGTCGAAAAGTTCAAATTTCTCAAAAGCAGAATTCACTAGGCAGTTTAGGACCTCAGATTTGCCATCTATCAAGCAAGCTACTGTATTGAATGGTTGCGAAAGAAAAAACCTAAAGTCAATGTTGTAAATTCTCCAAATTTGAGTGTGTTGTAGTTCATGTTTCATGGCAAGACATATCAAAAATGAATTTATGACCATAAAATTAGGGGAATGTAATGAAATAAGGAAAATTAGAAAATTAAATGGTATGAATGTAAGATAAATTATTACTGAAATTATAGATAAGTTAATTAAATGATATATAGCAGATAAATTGTTATTGAAAAGATAAAGTTTATTAATTATGTTTAATTTTTAAGGTAGTTTTGAGAATTAGATGTGCATTAGAATTATTGAGTGACAAGTAAGAGTTGACACATTATTTCTATAAAGTGACAAGTAGAAGGGGACAGAAAAAGTATTCGTATTTTATTATGGGAAAAAATACGAATACAACCACTTACTTCATTGTTGTCTGAACTATTACAATTTCCAAAAAGTGTGCGATGACAAAAAATTGGACTGATTTCGGATAATGATTAAGATAAATTTATTTGTTTTGTTAAATATAATTGATCTTATTAAATTTGTTAAGGATAATGGATGGTTAAGTATGAAAATACGTCATTTTTTTATGTGCGCAAAATGATATTATTTATTTTGATAATCAAACGGCATAATTTTCGCACATGAATTTATGTCTTATAATAATATTAGTTTATGAGTGTAACATTAAAATTTATTTTAGAAAATCAGTCCAATTTTTTTTCATCGCACTTTTTTTGAAAATTGTGACCGTTCAAACTGCAGTTGCGTAACTGGTGATAGTTCAACACTCTTTTTAGAAATTTTCTCTTTTTTTAAATTTTTTTTTGTTACCAACTGCAATGTTCTTTAGGCATAGGAGTGTTTTCAACTGCGATATGCCTTCATGTCATCCACATTACTAACAATACTACGCATGTTCAAACTGCAATTGACAACTATGATTTGCCCGAATAAATTATTGTTGATAATTGTGGTTATAAAAAGTAGAATAAGATCGAAAGAATATCAAGAGGCAGGGTTCTTAGAAATGGAGTGAGGGAAGGAGGCATTTTTTTTTAAAATAATAATGAATAAGAAACTTTAATAACTAAATTGTATAAATTATAAGTTTTTAGATAGTTAAGTAAGTTAGTATGTGTTCAAATTTTAATATTGTAATAACTAGAGTGTCCAAAATAAACAGAAACTTAGCGATATTTTTTATGTAGTTATAAACTTAAATGAATTACTAATAAATTTGTTAGTTCTTCACTCGATGAAACGCTGACTAAACTTTGCACGCGGCGACCAGCGGAGGAGGCTGTCATCACCAGCCCAATTTATTAAAAAATTAACATTCAGAATCATCTATTATCATTTTTGAATGCCCAACTTGATTCTTTTATTTTGGACTTATGACAAATCTAAAGTCGTTCGACAACTTCTATACAAATTGTTCTGAAACAACTAAATGTCAGCTAATTAACATCGTACCCACGACCGGACTTGGTAATCATATTTTGAATATGGGCTCGATTTAATGGGTTGAGCAGAGTGTTATCTCACGTGTTGAAGTATCAAGAAAACAAGTGGCTCATAGAGTTTCCTGAAGATATGCTCCTTTCTTGCAGGTTGTGTTGTGTAAAATTATTTGTAAAGAAATGAAATAATGGACAGCATTTTTAAAGAAAAATGGACTATTTTGGAATTAATTTCGATTTCGATTTTTTAATATTTTTTTTCTTACTTTTCTCATTTTTGATATAATGTTCAGAATATTCTTGCTAACATAGATTTTCTTTATTATAAACAGCTTAACAACAATTTAAGCATGTAATAAAAGCAAAAGCCCTTTTTTCAAATGGAGTTTTTTTAAGGAAAAAAATTATATGTTTCCAACTAGAAGAAGCGATTTTAATTAAAAATGAAATTATTTTGAAAGTTAAACTCGGTTTCAAAACCCCGGGAGAAAATAAATTCGAAGTTTGGAAAAGAAGGAAAAATCCCCTTCAACAGTTGATTGTAAAAGCAGTGGCCGTCACTGGGGGCCTGGGGTCGACTGCCCCTCAAATTCCACCTAAAATACTTATTTCTATGTAAAATAAATAAAAATTTATATGCTTAATTTTAATTAAATTTTAAATTTTACCTCCTAAATTTCACCAAAATTTTGATTAAATAATTTTATCCCCCGAAAAAGAAAATCTAAATCCACCACTGGTAAAAGATACACATGTCCAATATATCACATAGAAACATGTAATTAAAACTTCAAGGCTTCGCCAACTAAAATACATCATAATTTCCAAGTAGCTAAATCTTTGCCACCTCTGCAGTTTTTCATCCGCGTATTTGACACCGAGAATAAAAACATTATGGATTGCTCGGACATGCAGCAGGCTATCATTAATTTTAAAAGAGCTCAAAGCCTCTGTGGTTCTGGAACCTGTTTCTATCTCTACAATGACAGGCACCAGGAGCAGATTGGAGCAATATTTGCCCCCCTAGCTTACTACACAATGTGGTGTAAATGTAATAATAATTAAGTCAGGCTTCCATCAACTCGGCTATAAGCACACTCGGCAATCTGCCTTGTTCATCTGAAGCACAGCTTCGCGCTCAGAGACACACCTCTTGTAAGGAACAAATCCTTTTCTACCTTCACTTGGACTGAGGATAGGTCCTTCACTAGACCTAATCTTTGAGTCCACAGAATCTTGGTTTGTCTCTGCATTATAGGCCTTGCTGATTGCATCATTATTTGAGCCATTCACGGAAAATCCCTTTGAGCCTCCTTTTTCCCTTGATCTTTCTCCCATCAGAATGCAACCGGTTACCAGTTGGCCGTCAAGTCTCAAACTCAGTTCAGGGGAAGAATCATAGGGTTGTGACCCCACCAGAGAATCCATGTGCGAAACACAGCACATCAACAGCCCCCTGGTAGCTGTGGGCATGACCACATTTTCCATGCCTAATGATAGGTCCGATGGTTTGGTCACAACCACAGTCTGCCCAAATAGCTTGATAGCTTTCAATGGGGAAACTCCACCAAAAAATTTGGTCTCAGCCTCCGAATAGACATCCTCATCCTTAGTTAACACAATATCCTTGAATTCCTTCCTTGTTTGCTGGAATGTAACAAGGTACAACAATAAGACTCTATATAATATTAGTCACTGTAGTATACAGTATAGATTAAAAAGAAGATATGTACCACCGAGGTTGAATCATGAGATGATGGGCCACTAAAGTTTAGGGTCCGCAAGAGATCCTTTTCCTTAATCGGAGTCGAGTTATTCTTGATGGGATTGCTCTTCTCTAAAACACCAGATGAATGAGAGCCTGATGAGGTGGCAGAAACACTACCACTTCCTTGAGCCTTTGCATGAGAAGTAGACATATGGGCAACTTCAGGTGACAAGACCGAAGTAGGAGAAAGCGCTCCCCCTTCCAAGCTTTTCGAGATAGTGGATAATCCATTCTCTTTAAGAGAGGGCCCCTGTATTGTTTTGTTTGGAGCTTCAACGAACTTGCGGGGATACGGATGTAATGGCTTTCGCTTTGGCCTAGGAGGTGGGATATCAATTGCCTCAGTGGGAGCCTCTGCGCTACTAGCGCTCTCTTTAGTGACCTATGGTTGATTGGAAGGAGGAAATAAAACACACATTTAGCATCACAACAATAGTATATCGATGCGAGTAACACTAGATGCCAAGTCCATGGCAATTAGTCATCAATGGGGCAGTAATAAACCTTAGAGAAAAATTTCTGTGCATGGCTTCTAATCTGAACTGCAGTCTTGGTACCTATATATTCTGTATAAGGAAGCAAATAACGGAAAAGGCCCATAACAATTAGCAGCATTCATCACAAACATATCAACAAAACAGTAATTTTAAGCAGCCAATATCATGTATAAATGCAAATAACGGTTAACGACCTCACAGTTAAATTTTGATTAATTTCAATGCTTAACCAACCTTCAATTTGACGCCAAGCGCGTCCATACAGCTTAAGAGCCTCAATAAACTTCTGATGCTCCTTTTCGGTCCATTTTTCTCTTTGTTTGGATATGGTGTAAGGCTTTCTCACCTAATAAAGGAGAAAGTATCTGATTTAATACACATACCATACATATGGAAACACCTCCCGGTATTAACAGGCAGAATAAGTCTGAAATTAATACCTTTAGTGCTACACCAGATCCATCAAGATCAGTTTCGCAATTGGCATTCAGAATGTTCTGACTGTTATTGCCCGAAGCAATTGAAGTGACTGGACTCTTGCTGCCAGCAGTCGGTATCTGTAGCCAAAAAAGAAAAAGGACAGTTATAATTGCAGTATTGCACTAAGAAACTGAAATCGGGGGCACAATACGACAGCCCGTAGTTACAATAATTACTAATGAAACAATTAAGAAATTAAAGTTCTTCTAATGATTTGGGTGTGGTCCCTTAGACTCAAATCCAACTTTCAAATAAATTTCTTATGATGAACATGCTGCATTTAGGGTTCAATTCACGAAGCTTGTCAAATCAACTACTATTTAAAGCCTTCTTTTCATACCCATCTCTACTCTAACCACAATTAGGATCAGTTAACAAGAATTCAAATACAGCAGGGCATAGCGGACTCCATCAACAAACAGATGCATGCAGACCAGCTCAGAATTTCATTAAAACAGATCCAAAACACTGCAACTTCTGAAATGAGTAAGAAATTACCTGGAGAGGCGCCATAGCCGGATCCACCTGCATCACACAAAAGAAATCCGTCGCTGATTAACAACCAGCAAAGTACGACACCACAATTCCAAAACTGAAACTCCATAGAGCAACACACAAAAAAAAAAGAAAGATCGAACGAAATCCTCCTCACCTGGTATCTTCTAGCACGAATCCGAAATCCAGAAGGGAAGAAGAGCGAATCAAGCAGCTTTCCCTGTCCTATCGGAAACCGAAGAGGCAGGAAAACCAATCAAACCTCAATCTGACCCTGTCACAAGACCATCGCATGCAAACTGCAGTACAGTAGGACGGCACAAAGCGAACAAAAAGAAAAAATGTGAAGCGAAGAGCAACGCAAATACAGCGGAGGAAGGAGAAAGAGAGAGAGAAGAGAAACGAAGAGAGAGAAAAAGGCGGAGGGTCGCTTGCCACGTTGGAGAGGATAGATATTGCAGGAAGGCTCCAGAAGGTGCTACTGAAGCTTGTGGCTGAGATTGAGGGAGGGGGGAGCCGCGTGTCAATCTTCTGCTGATTCTATAATATCTGGTGTGTACGGATATGCCCCTGAGCCGACGAACTTGTGGTTCAGATTTCTGATAAAAATAAACGGATGAGACGTGACAAGTTTATTTTTATTGTTATTTTGATAGGTGGATTTTATTTCTATTTATTTATTAATGGTTGGCGCAGGCATTATCTTCGGATATTTTATCATATCTTCTTCTTTAGTCTCTCCCGAAGCTTCTCTAAATATTTTTAGTAACAAGTGCTTGCTCAGCTTTAGCATCAACAATCTTTGTCACAGAGTGTATGTTTCCAATTTGAGTTTGTGCGGTGTTTAATTACCACACGGATCCCATCAAAATTGTTATAAACTGCGAGTCAATGGACAATTAGATTTAGACAAGTTTGACTTGCAAAGGTGTCTTAAATCTTTCCCCGTCCTCCTCTCAAAATGAATGAAATAATGTTGGATGAGTTATTTTGCACTTAAATTTGTTTTACCTCAATTTACAATTTATGATCTTTATGTTATCATCTTTTTATAGTTTACTTTAATTTCATATCTTAAATCGAATGCATGCAGTGAGTTTAATTTATTTTTTTTGTAAAAAAAGAAAAACATTCTTTAGGCATCCTAACTTATCACTTTAAATTCACATGAATTAAATATTGTAAATAAAAAATTGTAGTAATTTCATTATCAACAACGTCTGTGAAGGAATAAAGTTACACGAAAATCATGAATGTGCACTCCTAAATCAACAAAGAATTAAACAAATACTTCTGTAGCAGTTATTGTGACCAAATCAAAGCAACCTTTACTTCCACTTAAGTATATCTTAAAAATTCCAAGTCAAATAGCCACGAAAACATCAAAGTCTCTCATTATTCCGTGCTCGCTACCAATACTTGAATTTCAAAACAATTTCAAGCAAAAATCCGTTATCAATGTGCCACCTAATCAACTAAACCAATTAAACATTAAACACGATCTAGAATATAAAAAATATAAAAAATTAAAAGAATATATAGAAAATGACAAATCAATCCAACACAAACCTATGCAGAAGAAGAAGAAATCATATAGTGAAAGCATGGGAGGAGGAAGCCCAAAGAGATGTTCAGTAGAGGATGATTGTTGGTAGTGACTAGGGCGAATCTGTTGGGTAGGTTACGGAAAATATGATCCGGCGAAGTAAGATTAGATTTTGAGGAGGTGCAATGACAATGTGAAGGGGGTAGATCGATATTGGGCAAGTGGGGATTTGAGACTTCAGGGGAGGAAGGAAGAAAATGAAAGAAATAAAATGTGAAATAATTTAAAATACTTCAGCATTCTGAAGATGATGAATGCAAAATGCTTGTTAGATGGTGGGACAATGAGTGAGTATAAGGATTTGTAGAAGTGATCATAGTTGGTTTTTTTAATATTTTATTAAACTTCAAATAATATCTGAAGAATAACATAGGAGACAAGGGATTCAAAATACTTCTCCAGTCATTACAGATTAACTCAACATACAACACATACACCTACCATTTTGAGTTAAAAAGTATAAAAACTACAGCTAATTTCACATACGGACAATTATATGTGACCTCTATTGAAGTAAGATTTTAATTTTAATGTGAATTTGACTTGAGAGACAAATGTTCTACACTTGTTAACTTCTTCGCATGAATTTACATAATGTAAGACCTACACTAGTGCAAGTCTGGTCATTGTCGAATGAAAAAAATTTGACTCAAGAATCCTCTTGCACGCTAACAAAAAGATAATTTATAGGCATGCAAGTGTTATGTTATGAACTTATATATGAAGTAGAGTTTAAAAAGACTATTAGATACTTAAAATGAAGGTAAAAAAAACTCTAAATGAATTATTTAAAGATTTTATGATTGAATAGGTTGGCCTGTTACAGGTGTATCACAAGCTCAACATGTGAATGACTACTTCTCGTCTTTCTCATGGCTTTCTAATTCTAGCTGAAGTTTTTCCTTTAATTTTATCACTCTTTCCTAAATCTTCAAGAATGGTTGAAGGTTATTAACGTAACAACTTTAGCATCATCAGACTCCACAAGATGAGCACATTAACTAAACTCAATCTGAATGTGATGCTCATCCACTTATTTTTCCAAGAAAATAATTGAGTTCAATAATTTAAAAATTATTCATGAGTTCATAAATCTTCAAAGTATTCATATTTTTTACTTCTTTTTCTTCTAGGACAGAACTCATAATTTAAAATCTTTTAGAAGAGATTTTATTACTTTCAATATAAAGTTCTATTTTGATATAGCTTCTCCCAATTGACAATCTCACAAACCTCTAGTAACACACTCATCAGTGGTCTCATCTTCTTCCATCTTCAATTTTTCAAATTTGGTAGTTAGTCGCTGCTCTTTGATTCCAAAGTAGAAGATGTTCCTTCATGAGAAACGTATATAACTTTCTAAGTCACTTTAGTGAAAATACACTTAGACATCATTTTTGAAAAACTCACATCATTTCTAGCCCTTCATCACAACCCGTCAAGCTCTCTTATCTTTTGGCTCGATGAATATTCTATTTTTTTCTTTTTAATTTCTAAATTTTGATTCATCAGTTAAAGAAGTGTTTTATAAATATCTTGTATCCTTAGTGTCAAGGGCAACCACTAGCTACATTTAATGTTTGTTTTTGATACCACTTTGCCAGGTCCGCAAAAACTAAAATCTAAAAATCTTTTTGGTTAGTTGCAACTTCTAATTGTGACTTGATGAGCAACACAAGAGCAAAATATGAAAAATAACACCAAAATCATTAAAAGTAAAGAAGACATACATAATTGTTATTGGAGTTCAGATTAAACACCCCTACATATGCAAGATCACACCCAGAAAAAATTAAACTTTAAGTCTCTATGGTTACAAAGTTTTTTGCTTTATGTTTGGTCCTTAATTACAGTGTGGAGACCCTTATTTTCAAGCAGACGAAGCTCTCCTCGGCTACAAGAACTGAATGAGCAAATCCCACTCACTTAAATATCCATCCTGACCTATTGGACCGATCTATCATAGTTTATTGCATAAAAATATATAAGAAAGTTAGGTCAGTAATCCCTCTACTATAAACTAATTCTGACCGTGCTATCTCTCTTTGCTGTCTACTTTGATTAATTTGATGTCTTCCTATTTATATGCAGAGATCTTTTAATCTAACTATTTCAAGAATCGCTCAAACTTGTATTTTAAAATTTAACCTAGCACCAAGTAATCTAATTATAAAAATAATATTTATTGAGACATTAATTTTGGAAAGTACTAACTTCAAAATTTTTAAGTCTTCTTCAAATATTTGAAACCTCCTTCAATTAGAACTAAATATTTGATAATAGTGTAATACTAAAATGTCGGAAAAAAAATCAACATGAATTGCTTGATGCACTTTAACGAATTGTAACTATGAGTTGCAGTCAGACGTAATCCTTCTTTAGCATCCTGAGCCCCATGGTGAATCGAAAATTCACCATTTCTGGAATCTTCATCGCTTTATTTTTTGAAGTTTTTTAATATTTTCTTAATTTTTTAATTTTTTATATGTATTTTTAATTTTTTATCTATTACATTTGAAATGTCTCAAAATTAAAAAAACATGATTACAACACTTTTGGATTTAGCTCAAAATGGCTGGCCATGAATTATCCACTATTTACAACGGGAAAAGTGTTTACAGTGGATCCCCTATATATATATATATATATGGAGGTTTGGTTGAGAACCGCATATCATGTGAGAACTGAGAACTCAAAACAAGACACAAGACACAAAACAACACACAAGACACAAAACACCATTTTTGTCTTGAGTTCTCAGTTCTCACATGATTTGGATTCTCAGTGAAACCCCCTATATATAGAGAGGATGGATCAAATGAAAATAGATTTGGATATGTAAACTGTGAACTATTTATATCCTTTAATTTTATCCAATCCAACGAATCTGGTTTTATTTATTTTTAAAATTAAAATTACTTCATTTATCTTTATTTAATCTCATAAATATTCTCTCCTTAAAATGTGCACATAAATCGGTATTAAGAGATCTTTACTGATTTATCTCTCCCTTTTTAACTCTCGTCAATTATTCTTTGTTTCCTTTTTTGAGTTCTTTTACCATGCGTTCGAATACCCCCAGCTCTAATTAATGTTGTTGTCTGTCTCCTCTATCAATCATTGCTACTATGCATAAGATCTGTCATGGCAGATCGGTGTAATGCACATCATAATAAGTGAATTAGTATGTAATGGTGCACATATGGATTTTGGTGCACATTATTAATTTTGGTGCACATAACAAGTGTACATTTTATCAAAAAGCACATTCAACAAAATAATCATAAAATAAATAGAAAGCATGTATGTGTGTTCACCATTAGTTCACTGTACAATTCATCAAAATAATCAGCAAAGAAACAATAATCAAATCGTGCACTAAAATTTAAATACTGCCCAAATACCAAATAATGCACTAAGGTTTGAATTGTGCACCAAAATTACCTAAAAAGTATTCTGCGTTTTTTATTTAAAATGACAAAAAATTCATGATGAACAAATCATTCTATAAAACACAGAAAATTATGATTTTAGGAAATAAGTTAAGAATATGGGAATCAAATCTATCATATCCTTTTTTTAAGGTAACAATATCTCTCTCATCTTCATTATTATGCTATTTATTAAAGTGGATAAACATCAATTTAATCTCAAACGTCCATGTATGATTAATCTAACGATCACAGTTGGTTCACAGATTACATATCCAAACTGTTTTTCACCATATATATATATAATCAGTTTACTACCATATGAAGAAGTTGTGTTTACATAATCTTGGAAATAACTTACAAATTACACAAAGAAGAGGCGTCTTCCAGTCTACTTTTTGAGGATGGTATGAGGACATACTCATGCAAGAAGGTAGACGTAGCTCTACGCTAAGTAAAGATGTGTATACAAGAAAGTGAATGTGAGTTACCATCTCATAGAATAGTGAGGCCATTGGTATGCGGTATCCATGCGACTTAGTCGCTTCTTTCTGTATCTCCATGCAACTTGAATACGACGTGCTGCAAGACCTCTCCAGTAGGGTGATTCATATCTGCCACGTACCATTGGATTAGAACCAAA